>WYDF02043528.1:0-12369 GCA_009867245.2 Adranes taylori | reverse complement strand
AAATATATGAAATATATGAAATATATGAAATATATGAAATATATGAAATATATGAAATATAAAATATAAAATATAAAATATAAAATATAAAATATAAAATATAAAATATAAAATATAAAATATATATGTAAAATATTTTAAATATAAATATTCTCTTATAAAAAATAAAATTTATTGCCCAATTGATAAACTTTTTTAAATTGCAACAGATATCCATTAATATAGAATAAGTTGTGGATTAAGCCTACGAGGAACAATTGGAACAAGATTAACATAAACTTGGGTTCACTTCCAAAAATTATTGTTGCAGAAATATGTGAATTAAATATGTGCAGATATATGGAATATTCTCCTTTTTAAATCAAAAGGATTTACCTTCTAACTTGTGATATACTTTCAACGGACATATATTTTTGTATCGAAGCCTGATTCGAACAGAACATTGTCATCCAATAAAATGTTCCACCAATAACTACAGACCAGAATGTATGCGTCACAGTTGGATCCGGATTCATACTAAAAATAATACACTTCAAGTTATATACCTGTGTTTCGTGATGATCAATTTCTTATCTTTAGATATGGCGTATAAGCTATTTATGATTACCTAAGTACTTACTCAAATAAGCCTAAACGATGAGTATTATAATTATCTGACCAAATAATTCCAGCTCCACCAACAAATCTTTCCCCATAAAACACAATTAATAAGATTGATCCGACAAGAACAATAGCTTGAAATGTATCGGTCATTATAACCGCTTTCATACCGCCCTGGGAGGCGTAGAAAATACATACCACATATACGACGCTAACTGATACGTACACATTTAGTCCAGTTACTAAATAAGATTTATAAACAAATCTACAGATTATTATTAGTATGATTCGATTAAAAAAAAAATTCCCTACTTCAGAGCGAAATAATTGATCAAATAATTGTGATTAATTGTTAAATTGTGTTACCGGCTCAGTTGATGGAGTGTGGTGGTGAGATGGTCAGCACACTGATATGATTGAGTTCAACTTGCGGTAGTCCACGCAGAAACGAGGTGATCTATCTTTCTTTTTGACAGGGTCAATCGCCCTTGCATATGGCGAATTGTACGGTTCGATGATTCTTTCTGCTAATATTTCTTCGATTTATTGTAGTATCATTATTTATTTGTCATCTGAGGCACGGAAGGGTCTGCAGACTGTAGGTGTCGCTTATAATTCACTAAATGCGTTTGGCACAAAAAAATATCCGTGGTTAATCTTCATTTCGATAACTGGATTAGTTTAAGTGGTTGGGGTTGACCTATAAAGTGTGGTAACTGTGTTCTGTGCAAGGTGAATACATCTTTGTCTAAAGTCGACACTGCTACTGCTTGGTTGATAAGCCATGGTATGCCAGAATAATGTGGTTCTATAGATTCGGAACCATGGTATATTCGATAGAGTGATTGGTATCACTGTTGTTAATTTTCATAATTGTTGTTCCTCCGCTTTGTAGCGAATGCTCTTCCGTTGCCAGTTTGATAATTGTGTCATCTTGTTGTATGACAGAATCTTGCGCCCAGCGGACATGGACGAAGTTTCCGCTGCTTCTGTATCTAAAATGCTAATACTTGTTGCTCGTTAATTTTGATGTAGATTTGCGGTAGATCGGCAGTTGTGGTACAGCATATTCTGGAACTTTCTTGAGGTGGTCGTGGTGTTCGTAAACTGTGGCAGTGGTTTGATTGTTGATTGTTGGTGCGGTTGTCCCGGACTCGTTTCCCAGTGAGCCGTTAGAGTTGCGGCGTTGTTGCTCTCGAACTTGCTGTTGGAGTACTGGGTAGTCCCGATGCCAGTGTTGTGCTGGACAATCTCATCATTGTGGTGGTTGCTGATGAGTGGAGGTTTTTGTGAAGGTCTATCTAGATGAACTTTTTGCTGGTGCGCTTTTTAGTGCTATAATGCAGGACTGGGCAATGAAGCTACTTTATGTAGTACCTCTATAACGCTGCGCAAGTTTTTTCCAAGGGCGGTTATTGTAGCGCCAGTATGATTTAAAATTCTACGCTTTCACAGTCTTGGATGCCAGGCCGCTCATAGAGTTGTACTTTTTCTATTATAAAGTACATGGCGTCGGTAGTTTTCGCTTGGTATTCATTGAATAGTCGTTGACTGGCATAATTTCTTCCTCGCCTTTGAAACGATTTTGTAGTGCATCTTTGAACATTTGCCATGGAAGATTCAACGATTCGTACCTCGCGTACAAGTCTTTTGAACATCCTGTTAGGAAGGTCGCTGTGGTGGATGTTTTGTAACTATCCGGAATGTGAAGAGTGTTGAAAATTTGTTCGCATTCCAGGATGAATCGTTCGGTATATTCCGCCAAATATGTAGGCGCTAATGGCGTATTTTGTAGCGTCTTGGTGAGAGACTCCGTAGATATGGTTAGAGTTTGCTGAATCTATTCGAGCGGACGTTTGACCGTGCTGGGTGTTGAAGTGCGGGACGCCACTGGAGATGACTCTGTCTTCTTGTCAAATAGAGGTTTCATTTGTGGTGTTGACCATATTTGAGGTTCTGTGTTGATAGTTTCGGATTTTCTTTAAGAAATTTCTTGTGTCCATCACGTTGGGTGCCAAATTTGCTGGCTATCTTACCACCACATCCCGCCAACTGAGGCGGTCATAGATATTTTTGGGTTTCGCTAAAGTAAGTTGGAATTTATTGATTAAAAAATAATGCAAAAAAGTATTACTGCATATTTACCATGACTTAAAGCTAAGGCTGGGGCATACACAGCAACACTAGTATAGAGAACCATTTGTAATATGTAAAGTCCACTAGCCAAATATCTTGTGCGTGGACAGAATCTGAGTTGTAGATACTCGTATGTGCTGGTCAAACGTAGATTCATATAAACTGGTAGATATAGTTTGGATGTTAGAGGAACAACGAATATGAATGCCAAACATATAATCCAATATTGCGAGCCATGCAGGTACATCTCTGAAGGATTGCCCAAAAGTTCAATTGCTGTTATAAAGCTAAAAACAAAAGAAAAAACATAATCTTCCGGACTTTGCATTTTTCACAAATCTGCTTTGTCATTGGAGCAACTTGAATGTCAAGGTGCAAGGAAAAAATTACTGACGATAGCTGGGCATCATTTCAAAATTTTTTCGTCTATTTGCTTTGCATCTAGACTCACTCGTGTACTATATTACGTTAAAGTCAACTAAAATAGGCTTGTGACAATTAATTTGAGCGTAGCTGTTCTTCAAAAAGTAATTAGAAACCTTCGAGACGTACTTATCAATCAAAATCTCAAAAACATTTGTATGGATCCTGTTTTTCCTCATATACATCTATGTAGTACTTGTTTAGTACCTTCCAAGCTTTCCAAGGTACTTTCAAAGATTTTCTAACAAGTTTCCTTACAAGTAAAATCCGGAAACTTAGGTCCGAATGCACGAGAACCGACGAATGTACCAATGGTAGTTTAAAAAATATTCCTCATCTGATATGTGTAGTAAGTACTCCCAAGAGGCGGAGGAGGCAAAAAAATTACTTAAGCTCAAAGTAAGACACGACCAATGCAATGTTCGAAAAGAAATTAGAACCCTGCAAAAAAGCAAAGGAAAGAGCTCATAGTAGCTAATAGAAAGAGTCAAAGGAGCAGCTGGACACATACTTGACAAAATTGAAGAAGATGTATCGGGGCTTCCATACAAATATGTCTCAAACTAGTTTTACAGTCATCGGTAACTTCCTGAAATCAACATAATTCGATCAATCAAAAACGTCATGAAAGTTCTCTTTCCAAAGTACACGCAGTAGTCGACTAAAGAAAGTAAAGTTTTTAATATCGGACGTCTCAATCTGGTGATTCGGAAAACGCCTGGACAAGATGGCGTAGGTACCTAATATTTCGTGACCTTCCGTAAGCGTATTCTTACAGTACTCCGTAAGCGTAGGTTTTCGTAAACATGTTATGGATAACACTCCAAATATGGTGCTAAAATCTTACAATAAATGCCATCACGACCTTACGAGGTACTTTGTACCAGTGAGGCACAGCTAGAAGATACCTACCTGTCAGAAATAGACACCATCAGTTCAGATTCCAAAAGGGAACAAACCATTAAGCGATGTCAATTTTGTTAGACCGATAGACTTTTTTTGGCAAGAGCTTCTAAATACAATAGACTCAGGGCCTTGGGGACTACCATACAAAATAATAACAAAGAAATTGAGGACTGCCACCCCGGCGCAGCAAATATCAGATATGGATAAGATCATAAAAAACCTGTGTTCTAAACAAGACAGCCTTCTCAAGGATACGTGTTCCCACCTAGAGAACGGATAGGGCAACCTGTTGCTTTTATCACAGCAGAGGAGGTCCTGAATGCAAAACGCAGATAAATACTAAAGTTTTCAGACCGGACTACATTCTCAATGAAACATCTAAAATTGTGATAGAAACAAGATCCAATACACCTTTGAATCTTCAAATCAAATGCGTAGAGGAAAAAAGAATACCGAAAATCTGGAAAACACCAAAACTGGTAATTATATCTAAACACAAGGTGTTTAAAGAACAAGATCTGTCAAGACTATTTACTCATATAGGTATCTCGTAAACACGCAATGGAAAATCTACAGATCGTCTTACTGAAAAAACTATCAATTTGCTTGAAAGTGACTAGTGGGCTACCTGACAGACACTATGGATTCTGCAGAGTTAACATGATCACCAAATTTGACTTCTTTGAACATTTTACATCAAATTCCGTACACTGTACGGAATTCTCTCTAGTACGGGTTCCTTTGTGACTTAGAAAATGTTCTGTTTGTGTACAATCACATTCCGTACAGTTAAAATATTTCTGTCATGAATGAATTCGTCTGAGAATCACCAAACTTTGTAGATATCTCACACCACAGTCTGCACACTTGAAATGTTTCTCTCATAGATTAATATTTTTGGGTACATTAAAACATGTTATTTGTATCTATAGTTTTAAAATCGCATTCCATACATTGATAAGTTTTCTCTCCTGTGGAATGGATTTTTTATGACTACTTTTAAAATCACATATCTTCTGAGTTCGTTTGTGGCAACCAGATGTTCCTTCATGTCGAGTTTTAAAGTCAAATTCCGAACATTGTAAAGGCTGCTTTTAAGATGTGGATTTTTGGGAAAATTTAATCAAACACGGATTGTTTCGAAACTCGACAACAAAAAGGACCCAGCCGTGTACTAAATTACGTTAAAATCCAATAAAACAGGTTTATGTCAATTAATTTTTTTGAGCATAGATGCTCGTCATAAACCACTTTGTTGGAATTAGAAACCTCCGTGACGTGCTTATCAATCAAAATCGCGAAAACATTTGTATGGATCCTATTATTCCTCATATACATACTTGTAGTACTTGTTTTGGTGCTTTCCAAGGAACTTTCAAAGGTTTCCTAACAAATGGACAAGTAAAATCAGTGCACAGGTCCGAATGCATTAGAAACGGCGATGTAGCAAAGGCAGTTGAAAAAGGTTCCTCATCTGATGTATACAGTAGGTACTCTCAAATCTGAATGGGCGAAGGAGGCAAATAGAATTACTTAGGCTCTGAAATAAGAGCCTAAGTAATTCTACAGAAGAAACACATTACAGAAGAAATTAAGGTCGTGGCAAAAGAGCGAAGGAAAGAGCTCATAGTAGCTAACAGAAAGGGTCAAAAGAGCAGCTGGAAACAGCTACTTGACAAAATTGAAGATGATATATGGGGGCTACCATATAAATACGTTTCAAACTAGCGTTGCAGTCATCGGTAACTTTCTGAAATCAACATACCTCGAACAATCAAAATAGTAGTGGAAGTTCTCCTTCCAAAGGACTCAGCCCCCAAAGCCCCAATCAGTTTTACCAATGCTGTTAAGAAACTGGTGAATGGGAAACCGCCTGGACCTGAAGGTGTAGGTAGCGAATATTCCGTAAACTTTCTTAAGCGTATTCTTCCTGTATTCCATAGGCGTACATTTTCGTAAACTTATTACGGATGTCACACCAAATATGGTGCTGGAATTTTACAACAAACGCCCTCTCGAGGTACTTTCTACCAGTTAGATATTCTTACCAGTTAGGCACAGTTAGGAGATACCTAACTGTCAAGAAGGCAACATTCGTTCTTTTTCAAAAGGGAACAAACACATTTGTCGATGTCAATCTTGTTAGACCAATTTCCTTTTCTGACAAAAACTTCTAAATACAAAAGATTCATACCCTTGGAAGTTACCATAGAAAATAATAACAAAGAAATTGAGAACAGGCAACTCTGCGCTGCAAACACCAGATATTGAGAAGATCATAAAAACCTGTTTTCTGAACACAACACTCTTCCCGAAGGAAACCTGTTTCCACCTAGAGATCTGACAGAGGGATATATTGCTTAGATCATAGCAGAAGAGCTCCTGATTGCAAAATGCAGATTAAGCAATGGTAAAGCTCCGGGACCGCACTACATTGTGAATGAAATAGCCAAAATTGTGATAGAAACAACATACAATATGCTTCTGATTTTTCACAACAAATGCATAGAGGAAAAGAGAACACCGGATATCTGGAAAACAGCAAAACTGGTCTTTGTACCGAACACAAAAGGTGGAAAAAGAACAGGATCAGTTAAGATCATTCAGAACTCTATGTATATAAGGGACCGTTTTCATGATCGATTGGAGACCGTCTTGCTGGAAAGAATATCTGTTTGGCTGAAAAAGCCTGGTGGGCTATCTGACAGACACTATGGATCCTGCAGAATTAATAGTGAACAAACCTAACTTCTTTGAATATTTTACATCAAATTCTGTACACTGGAAAAGCTTTTCTCTAGTATGGGTTCGTTTATGTCTTAGAAAATTTTCTTTTTATGTACAATTAAAATCATATTCCATACACTTAAAAAGTTTCTGTCGTGAATGAATTCTTCTGTGCATCACCAAACTTCACGTTTGTGTACATCTCACACCACAGTACGTACACTTGAAAGGTTCTCTCATAGTCAACCTTAGTGGATACATTAAAATATTTTCTTTGTATCTAGTTTTAAAATTGCATTCCATACATTGATCAGATTTCTCATCTGTTTGTATTCGAATAAACTTTTTTATGTCTACTTTTAAAATCACATATCATACATTTGGTTTCGTTTGTGACATACAAATGTTCTTTCATGTCAACTTTTAAAGTCACATTTCGAACACTCTAAAGGCCGGTCTTAAGATGTGTATTTTTGGGAAAATTAAATCAAGCACAGATTGTTTCGAAATTCGACAACAAAAATGACCCACCCGTGTATTAAATTACGTTAAAATCTTTTAAAATAGGCTTGTGTCAATCAATTGGAGCAAGATGTTCTTCAAAAACCACTTTGTTGGAATCAGAAACCTTCGAGACGTGCTTATCAATCAAAATCTCGAAATCACACATTTGTATAGTTCCTATTATTCCTTATATACATATAAGTACTACTTGTTTGGTACTTTCCATGCTTCCAAGATACTTTCATAGGTTTCCTAACAAGCGGACAAGTAAAATCAGCGAACTTTGGTCTGAATGCATGAGAAGCGATGAATGTACCAAAGGCAGTTGAAAAAAGGAGGCAAAAAAGTTACTTAAGCTCTGAAATAAGATGCAGCCGGAAAGTTGCAACGTCTACTTTGCCGAAAGAAATTAAGACCTTGGCAAAAGAGCGAAGAAAAGAGATCAAAGCAACTAATAGAAAGAATCAAAATAGCAGTTGGCAATAGCTACTTGACAAAATTGAAGAGGATATATGGGGCTTTTATATAAATAGATCTCAAAGTACAAAGTCTACATTCAAGTATGTCTCAAACTAGCTTTGCAGTCATCCGTAACTTCCTGAAATCAGCATATCTTGAAGAATAAAAAAGTGGTGGAAGTTTTCTATCCAAAGCACACTCAGTAGTCGATTAAGGAAAGGAAAGTTTTTAATCTCAGTCGCCCCAATCAGCATAGAACTGCTGGTAAGAAACTGGTGATTGGGAAAATGTCTGGATCAGTTGGCGTAGGTACTTAATATTCCGTAGGCGTATTCTTACCGTATTTCGAACGCGTTGGTTTTCTAAACTTATTGCAGCTATCACTCCAGCTATGGTGGTAGAATTTGACAACAAATTCCCTCATAAGGTACTTTGCACCAGTTAGCCACAGTCAGAAAAAGGCAACATTAAATACAATGTTTCCATAAATGTACAGATCTAGACCCTTGAAGACTACCATACAAAATAAGAACAAAGAAAATAAGTGCCGGTAACGCGGGTTTCCAAATACCAGATAAGGAGAAGATCATTAAAGACTTGTTTGTAAACAAGAAAATCTTCTTGAAGGAAACTTGTTCCCGCCACGGGAACAGACAGGGGAACATATTGCTTCTATTCTGATTGCAAAATACAGATTATGCAATGGTAAAGCTCCAGGACCGCACTACATTGTAAATGAAATAGTCAAAATTGTGATAGAAACAACACCCAATATGCGTTTGAATCTTCACAAAAAATGTATAGAGGAAAGAGAAATACTGGATATCTGGAAAACAGCAAAACCGGTCCTTGTACCGAAATACAAGGTGGATAAAGAACAAGATCAGTCAAGATCATTCAGACCTATCTATGTAAGGGAAAATACTAGAGATTGTCTTGCTGGAAAGAATATCAATTTGCTTGCGAGAGCCTGGTGGGTAGTCTGACAGACACTATGGACTCTGCAGAGTCACCATACCTGATCACCAAATCTGACTTCTTTGAACATTTTTCGTTAAATTCCATGCACTGGAAAAGCTTCTTTCTAGTATGGGTTCGTTTATGCCTTAGAACATTTTCTATCTGTGTACAATTAAAATCACATTCCATACACTCAAAGGTTTCTGTCGTGAATGAATTCGTCTGTGCATCACCACATTTCACGTTTGCGTACAACTAACACCACAGTCAGCACACTTGAAAGGTTTCTCTAATAGATCAACCCTTGTAGGTATATTAAATTTTTTTTTTTGTATCTAGGTTTAAAATCGCATTCCGCACATTGATAAGATTAGCCACCTGTTTGTATACGAATAAACTTTTTATGCCTTCTTTTGAAATCACATATCATACATTTTGGGATCGTTTGTGACATACAAATGTTTTTCCATGTCGAGTTTTAAAGTCACAATCCGAACATTCTGAAGGCTGGTCTTAAGATATGGATATTTGGGAAAATTCAATCAAGCCATATTGTTTCGAAACTCGACAACAAAAATGACCTAGCCGTGTACTAAATTACGTTAAAATCTATTAAAATCGGCTTGTGTCAATCAATTTCAGCATAGATGTTCTTCAAAAACAACTTTGTTGGAATCAGAAATGTCCGAGACATGCTTATCAATCAAAATCTGAAATCAAACATTTGTATGGATCCTATGTTTCCTCACAGAGATATATGTGTTATTTATTTGGTACTTTCCAAGGTACTTTTTCCTAACACGTGGACAAGTAAAATCAACAAACTTAAGTTCCAATACATGAGAAACGATGAATTTACAAAAGGCAGTTGAAAAAAGATTCTTCATCTGATATCTGTATCAGGTACTCCCAAGAGGCAACAGAGGGCATAGAAGTTATTTAGGCTTGAAGTAAGACACAACCAAAGAAGTAGCTAGCAAGGGCTTCTAAATACAATAGACTCAGGCCCTTGGAAGCTACCATACAAACTAATAACGAAGAAATTGAGAACAACCAACCCGGCTCCACAAATATCAGATAGCAACGATCATAAAAGACCTGTTTCCTAAACAGGCCAACCTTCTTGAAGAATACTGGTTCCCTCTTAGAGAACAGAAAGGGGAACATGCTGATTCGATTACAGCAGCAGAGTTCCAGAGTGCAAAACGCAGATTAAGCAATGGTAAAGCTCCAGGCCCGGATTACATTGTGAATGAAATAACCAACATTGTGATAGAAGAAACACCCAATATGCTTCTGAATGTTTACAACAAATGCATAGAATTCTGGATGTCTGGAAAACAGTAAAACTGGTCCTTCAGCCGAACCACAAAGTGTATAAAGAACAAGGTCTGTCCAAATCATTTAGACCTGTATGTCTGTAATGGAACTGTCTTGCTGGAATGACTGCTAATTTGCTTGAAAGAGCCTGTTGGCTATCTGACACTTAGTATGCATTCCGCAAAGGAAAAAGTGCATGAAATTGTTAAGCGCACAAATCAAGGCACCCGGTGAATGCGTCAACGTCGCGCCGCTATAATGTTAGATGTTCGGAACGCTTTCGAGTTTGCATCTTGGAAGAAAACACTATGAGCACTAGAGATAAGGAAGGTTCCTATTTAGCTATACGATGCTATACGAGGAAGATTGTTATACGATGCAAATGGAACCCAAGTTACAGTGAGTTTTAGCAGTGGTGTCCCACAAGGTTTCGTTATTTGACCAACTCTGTGGACAACAGTTTTTGGTAACAACAATGCCACATGAAGTCACACTTGTCGGATTTGCTGAACACGTATCCACAGTAGTCACAGTGAGAGAATTAAACAGCTAGAAAATATAGCTAATAAAAGTCTAAACCAGAGATTCCCAACCTATTTTGATCTAACGCCTCCTTTTCATAGAAAAAATTCCTTATTGCTCCCTTATATTAGATACACAGAAAGTTTGTAACAAGGTCAAACATTATATTAAGACTCTTATGTTGTTACATTCTAATATTGAACATGAACGGGGCTATTTTCTGGCTTTAATTTAACATCTTGTCTTCTAGACCTCGTGGAGTTAAAGAATCTAACATTTTAGTCTAGTTTAGCAAGTATTGTTAGATGGGCGGTGGTTGATCGTTAATCACCAACGCCCCCTCCCCTTATACTTGTCTTGCACCAAAACGGTCCCTCAAACTGTTTCAACGCTGATTGGTAGGCGGTATCGCCCCCTCTGAGAAACTTCGGTATAAACATTGTTACTGAGTGGATGAGAGCAAATTCTCGCAAAAGGGTTGGCCCTCCAGTGCTCTCATTCGAAGATCACTATATGAAGTATAAAGATCACTATATGAAGCATTTAGGCGTAACCCCTGATCGGGGTTTGGGATTTAAAAAACATTCAGGAAGTGGCGGAAATAGTAGCCACACAAGCTTCATCTATTGCCCACCTCACGCCTAAAGCGGGAGGGTCGAGTACTTTCCAAAGGGAACTGATATGCTTGGTAGTGCATTCAACATTATTATATGCCGCCCCATTATTATATACCAGTATGGGGTAAATCAATGAATGTTGGTAGTACGGCAAATCTACTACTGAAGTTGCAAATAGACAACATCAATCGACGCTTTGTGTGTTCATTCTACAACTCCCCCAATCCAACTTCTAGTATGGAAAAGAAAAGAAAACCACCAACTCAAGACAGAAAGTATAACTAAAGAAGTAGCACGTGCTTTCCGACTGGCACAGTTAATGTATAAATTACGATCGGGGTAGGTGGATATATACTTTAATACCCAAAATAAGAGCTTGGATGGAAAGAGCTTATGATGATCTAAATTCATAAGCCACACAGTGCCTCACAGGTCGATCAAATATGGAAAAAAGACAGATGACTCAGAGCACACTCTGAGCTGGAAGGAGCTGATAAGAGAAGCAGATGCTACAATAACAACAGAAAATATAGAACTCATAATGCGGGAATTACCAATAAAGTGGTTGCTATGTGGAGTCGGTAATTCCTAGAAAGTATGACATCGAGCTAGAAAGAAGTCCGAAGACTAACTAGCCAATAAAGTTAAACATTTTTAAATTATTTCAAAGTACTAATCCTAATAAAAGTGAAAGTGTAGTGCGGAAGAAACTTGCTAAACATTAACGTGGCGCGCGGCCGGCCGAACCTCTCATCCGTCAAGATCTACCTCGGTGGGAAGCGGGATTAGGACGTATGGTCTGAACTGATTTACCACGTGTAATGTGGATTTGGGCACGTTATAGTCGCCGCGTGTCACTAGGGTCACTTGTGATGAGCTTGCTCATTTTACACCCCAAATAAATAGCTCACGCCCATAAAATTTAATCTCACGCTATGAACCTTAGGAAGTATTCTATTAGAAATGGACTAACAGATGAGCATTTGGTACATCGCTTCTCAGAATTAGTACATTGGGGTTTGAACTTGAATATAAGGAACTAGATGATAACCCGCCGTGAAACGACTATCCATTACCAGGTCATATTTTATTTTATATATATATATATATACATTTTAATATATAAACCTTTTAATATATTTGAACAGCTGAATGTTTTATTGTAAAAGTAGTAAACTCATCATTAAATTCTCAT
>WYDF02043517.1:0-12369 GCA_009867245.2 Adranes taylori | reverse complement strand
TTTCCGCTCAAAGTTCATCATCTTTTTCACACCGCTAGTCCATATTTTAAATTTACCTACTTCTTGCAGAACAATACGATTAGGCGTATTCCTATCTAGTCCTAACATTCTTCTCATACAACTTACCTGTAGTCTCTCCATCATCTCCCTTTCTTCAACCGCCCATACTTCGGCTCCATACATTTCAATGCCATTCACACATACCTCCATTATCCTATTTCTCATTTTCACAGATGCCTCGAACTTCCTCTCTGATATCATTCTTGCACACTCAATTCCTCCACTTCACCTTCATCCCAATATCTTACCCACCCTAATCCTTCATCTGAATCCTCATCTCTTCTTATTTCCCTTTTTTGCCATTCCTTCTTACACTTGCCCACCCATTTATCCAAGCTAAATTCACACCTTTCTCTCTTTCCCCCAACAATTCCCTTTTTTCTCAAGTACTTCCATATTTCCTTTTCCCCTTTCATCAGACTTATCTCTTCCTCCTCTTCTCTCCTTCTACTTTTTTTTCCCTTTCCACCTCCACTTTCCATTCATTTCTAGCATCAACATACTCTTCCCAATTCGCTTCCTGCCTTCTAACTTTCCTTAGCATTTCCCTAACCACCCTTTTCTTCTTTATAGTCTCCTCATCTACTTCCCGATGACTTTCTTTCCTATTTCTTTCCCATATCGTCACACTCCTCTTTTCAAGCATCTCTATCACTACATTTTTCACCTCATCTACACTATCTATGCCATCCCATTTCACTTTCTCTAACTTTTCAATCAACTCTTTTCTTCTTCTTTCATTCCATACATAAGCTACCTCTTCATACATCTCCACTTCAATTGTCTCCCTATTTTCCAATATCCCCTTACCTACCATCCATTCTGTCTCAATTGGAAAGTGGGCGGATTCTATTCTCTCACCAATTCTCATACATTCCAACATATCACTCCCATTCTAATTAATTACAACATAATCTATAACTGATCCTCCCCCTTGTCCCTTAAACGTAATTTCTCCTTCCCAATCCCCTTCCGTACATCCATTCGCCACACACCATCCTTCCTCTTCCATTCATTCTAACATTCTTATTCCTTCTGTATTTATAACTTTATCTCTTGACTTTCTCTCCACATATCCTTCAACATTATTTAAACACCTTCCTCCATTTTCTCCTATTCTTGCATTCCAATCACCCATAAGAATTATCCCATCACTTTCACCTTCGTACTCACCATCAATTTCACTAATCTGTCTCTCATAACTCACCCAATCCTTCCTTATTCACATATACAAACACATAGATCATATTTTTGTTATCCATCTTAATCGTTCTAAATGAAATAAACTGTGTTATACACAAATAAACCGTGTTATCAGAAGAATTCAACAAGTTTTATAATAACAAACATAAACGTGGTGTTGCAGTAAGTGTAAAGGAGCTACAGAGATGTTGCTGAGTGTACAACAGATTCTAATAGTCGTACATATGGAATTAACAAATGCTCTAATAAAGCCATAATGGAAATGTTATGAGCAGAGTTTGGAGCAGAGTTTCAACAATATTTCTACTCTGCTTCAGGAACAGATTGCTAAAAACAATTAGCTGAAGTGTTAAGTTAAGTTATTAAGAAATGAACTTAATAATAAGCAAACACCTCTCGACGATACATTTTATAACGAAGTTCATCAAAGAATGGAGTTAACAAAGAGCATAATAATATTCAACGCTATTGAGTCTAACTTCTCTAATTTTCCGAGTAGAATTAAACACGATAAGAACTTAGTTTATGAGTTACTTAATAAATTGGATGTGTCCACCAACAGGATAACAAAGGTCAAAAGAGTTGGTAAAATCAACATATTTCTAAACGTCCTGTAACAGTAACACTTGATTCGATAACACGAGTTAAGAAAGTTATGAAGAGTAAATATAAAATTCGTGATTTCGAGTTAAAAATTTCTATGGATCAAGCTATGATACAACGGAAGATGTACAGGGAGGCTGTAGTAGAGCTAAATAGTAACAAAAACGGATGGTCCAAATGGTTGGATTATTAAATATGTGATGGGTAGACCAAGAGTTGTTAAAAAATCCAACCTTCCGATGGAAAACTAGATGTCTTTTACGAATATACTATCAGAATGTAGGCGGTGTGAGAACAAAAATTAATGATCTTATCTTTACAATTAATTTGCGTGTTCATGATATAATAATTATTGTCGAGACTTGGTTGCAGGAAGATATTACTCACAGTGAATTTACAGTGAATTCCAAATTATACAATATTTCGTTGTGATAGAAACAGTCTAGCGAGTAACAAACTGCTTGGGGTAGGAGGATTTATAGCAATTAAAAAGAATCTAAAGTATCACTAATTAAACCCAAATCAATGTTAGTAGAGCATATTTTTGTGACTATATTGTAGCAAAATAAAAGGCTGGTAATTGGTGGTGTATATCTATCACCTTCATTCATAATCGGAAGCACAGTATTTTCAACACACAAAATCTGTGGAGAACCTATTCAATGAAGAAGAATGTAAATTTTTCATGGTTGATGACTATAAACTCCCGGAAGTGACTTCGTCTAATGACGAACTCAATATCTCAGTCGTATGCCCAGCAACTTCTGTCGCGGTCACGATTGCCAAATCATTTGAACATATTAATTTAAAACAAATTATCAACATACCTAATGTTAGAGGAACATTTTTAGACTTAGCTTTCTCAAACATTCCAGATCTCAGGTGTTCACTGGCATATGATATACTTTTACCTTGCTTCATACATCATCCAGCTTACTGCTTTCAAATGAAGAACCTTCACGAAAAACCTTGTGGAGACAGTTTTCTTTCAATTGGAAACGTGCCCATTTTATTAGTGTTAATAATCTTATAGCTGATATGAATTGGCAGCAATTATCCAACTATCCTAGATGGTTTAATATACAATTAATATCCCTTGTAACCGAAAAGAAAAAAATACTCAAAACTTATTTTGAAACGAAAAAGTATGAAGACTCTATTGAATTTTCTAATCTAAGGAGTTAGTGTCGAAATTTATCAAAACAATGCTACATCAGCTGTCTGCAAAATCTAAATAATAACCTTAACCAGAATCACAAATTATTTTGGCATTTCATTCAAGACAAAAAAACAGAACTTCTAATATTCCGGCCAATATATACTGGAATTCAATTAAGGCGAGCAATGGGAATGATATAGTAACATTCTTGGGGGACCATTTTGCTATAGTCCATCAGAATAATGATTTGGCGACGGGTGTTTGCCCTAATTGTACTTGTAGCAATCAGTTTGATATCAACTATCCAACTATATCTTCTCTGAAGTCTTGAATAAAATAACTTTGTTAAATGACAACTTGTCCGCAGGTCCAGACTCTATTCCAAGCTTTTTTATAAAAAAAAAATGTGCGTATACATTATGTACACCGATAACGTGATTATTCAATCTTCGCTAAATGAGCAATACTTTCCTTCTAAATGAAAAACTAGTTATACTGTTTCTATTTATAAAAATGGTGATAGATGCAACGTGGCTAATTATTATAGAGGAGTATGTAAGCAATCGGAATTTCCAACACTATTCGATAGTATAATTAACGATCATCTAATCTGGTCTTGCAAAAATGTTGTAAAACGCGAATAGCATGGATTTATTCAAGCTAGGTCTACTCTTCCAAATCTTATGGTTTACAAAGCATATCTGTTGAATGCTTTGGAGACTGGGTTCTGCGTTGATGCAATTTATATCAACTTCTAGGAGGCATGTGACAGAGTGAACCATGAATTATTGTTACAAAAATTGTCTCGTTTTGGTTTTACTGTTGTTTGAATTAGTTGGTTTCGTAGTTTCTTGTCTGGAACGTCGTAATCAGTTAGGGTGGTAAACAATATTTCAGAGCTCTCGGGGTGGACATTGCTCTCCCATGTTATTTGTATCATCAGCATTGATTGATATTGGGAGTTTTCTTACAATATCTGCTTTGCAATCATTACTCTATGATAGTTTTGCTAAGTACGATTTTGCTTTTTACTTGTTGTTTAGAGCATCTAGTATTACTCTTAACGCTCCATGAATAGCACTTATTGTTCCTTTGTTTTTTCTGTATCCTGCTTGGCTGTTTGTTGAAAGTTTGTTATTTTCAAGCCATTGATACGAGTTAGTGTAAAACAAATAGAAACCGTATTTGCCAACATTTTATAGACTAAAAACGGATTTGCTTTAATTTCTTCGGAACGAACCAGTCGAAGGCTCCTTTTCCTATGCACGTCTGAAGAGGTATAATTTTCAAAAATATTATGAGGTCTACACAATCCTTCAAATGTTAAGGGTCTATATACTAAAACGGCATCTAGTACTAAAGGTGATATAATATTAATAATTTGGGCAAGGACTAAGAAAATATTCATTGTCTCCACAACCGATTTTAGAAAAACTTTGTGTCATTTACATGATCGCATACAGTGTATCATATATTCGTAACTTGATTATCTTGAAGATATAATGGTGTAAAGAAATAGAGAAAAGGTCTAAGGATTGATCCTTGACGAAATCCGTGCTTTAATTTAAATTTTTTGAGAATAATATCATTGTAAGAGATTTCTGAGACAGAATTGAATTAATAGAATTGTTCTGTTTTCAAATTTATATTTCATGAGCTGTAAGAGAATAGCATGAGAAATGTAATAAAACTAAGTCTAAAAAGTGATCCAGAAAGTCCAAAAAGAGAAATTTAATAAAAATAAATCCTTTGATAAGTCCAAAAAGGAACTTAAATTGTTTACTATTTTTAAAACAATTTAGTTGTGTCTCAAGGGATTTAGTTAAAATATCAAAAGTTCACTAAGAAACGCGTAGCACGCGTTTCTGAAGTCATCTTCTTTTAAATTATTATTCAAATTAATACATATAAAAAAGCTAATGTGTCAGAGGAAAAATGTCGCTAACGTACAATCTACGAAGTGCTATACTTTTAAGTATGTGCATATTAAAAAGACAAAGAATTTGGCCAGACAAAGTAATGAAAAGGAAAAATCTTTTAAAGCAGCTGATTAAAAACTTCATTCAGCGCAATTTGATTTCTTGCATTATTTATGACAGTAATTGTTTGATTTTACTTAATTTTTCCTTTCCTCCCTAAAGAAGCTTAATTGATAACGTACATTCGACTATAATAAAACTTCAATAAAAAAGTTTGCCAACTAAAATAAAATTATTAGAAATCTTAGTAAGAAACCTTAGCTATGTAATTTTACATCATTGATTAATGATTACCTTCCCATAATATCCGCTATAGTAAATCCAGTTCGTTTCGGTGGATTCTGTGGAGGTGCCGGCGGTCTTGGAGGTGGAAATTCAGCCTTTTTCATTGATAAATCACTTGCAACATTTTGTTCGACTACCATTTTAACACCAGAATGATTTGAAGGCGCTGACGAAGGCACATGTCCCGGAAGCAAACTTAATGGTATACCACCAGGAATCCCATTAGGATTTATAATATGACTAGTCGATGGCAAGCTTAAATTTGTTGGCGTTAAATTGGATGCTGACTGTAGTCCAATATTTGGAGGAGCCTCAATAATTGGTTGATGATCTTTTTGTTCCTGTAGAGGTTTTATTGTAATGGTAGGTTGAGGTTGTGGTGCTTGCTGCACTGTTTGAGGAAGGCAATGCTGTGTGGATGTTGAGGGTTGTATAAGGCATGATGGTTGTGAAATTGTTGGTGGTGCTTGTACAGTCGTTATTATACCCCCTAAAAGTGGAGGTGCTGGATTTTGTATTGGAATACGATGGTGATTCAGATGTGGAGATCGTCGACCTAAACATATGTATATAAGTTATAAATTGTTTATTTAAGATATACTTTAATTTGCTAACCACTTAAATTTAAAGTTGTTGATTTTCCATTACTGAAATCGTATGACCTTTTCCTAAAGGAACCCAAAAATCCATGGTACTCCATTCCAGGTCCGGTTATTGTAGACGGTTTGCTTGGCGGCAAGAGATCGCGTCTAATTTGAAGTTGGGGGTGATGATTATGATGGTGCATCATAGCGGCTTCTCTTAGAGCTTTTTGTTCGTCCTATAATATACAATATCCCTATTTTTAGAGTAATTAAAAACGAACGTATATATTGAAACCAGAAAAATATTGTTGGACACAAATAAGGCCTCAGATATATACATAAATTTATTTGCCTTCTTGAATATAGGTATATATAAATTATGTACAACTGGTTCTACAATTTCTTTAATGCATAGTTTCCGTGATAACCATTTGGCGATCACGGAGATGTTTTAACTAGGTACCACTGCATTTTTAAGGTTATGTGTATACACAACAGTACGTTGTTAATATTTGTGGTAAAAGATTTACTGCGTTTATTAAAGATGTTTAATATATGACATCGACTAAAAGTTCTGCCTGTAAGTGATGCTTTTTCATTTAAATCTACTATTATGTTTATCATATTAATTGTATTCTCGTCCAACCTTATAGCTAATTATAAATAAAATTTATTCGGGATTTTGGACTATTATGTATTTATCTATTCAAACTCGATTACATCTGTCGACATATTTCTTGCATGTCTAGTTTGCATATTTCTTTTTAAGATCCCTTTAACAGTGAAATCGGTATGGAGGAGAACCGCTTTCAGTGTTAAAGGGATGGTGCAATCTTAAGAAGAAACATACAAACTCCTGATGATGATCTCGAAACCGTAAAGTCAAAACGTCGTCCTATGTGATCGACTTCGAATAAATATATACGTATGGTTGGCCAAAACCCGTTAGCTGGACAAGAATAAAATTAATTGGTTATTAAATTTTCGAACGTATCGTATTGAGGTTTTTTCATGAAATTCAATCCATCTGTGGTGCAGAACCGGTTTCACGTTAAAGAGATAATGTAATCTTAAGCGGAAACATAAAAAAATCCTAGTGATGATCTCGAAACTGTGAGGTCGAGTTTGAATAATACATAGTTATCCAAAATCAGAACAAGTTTAATATGTAATTATTGATGTCTTTATCGAAATAAATTATTTTTCCGTATAGATGTTATGTGCATATTAGTACTGGTTAACATATTACAAGAATTGACCAAAGTTTTGTTTTTATTTTTCAATAATCTAAAAAAATGTCGGTACTGATTTGGTACCCATGACCACTGTAATATAAAATGGTTTGCTATTTGCCCTAATGTCATAAATTATTATATCAGGAACAGTACAACTCCATTCTCATTACTCTTGTCTAAATTATCCTTTTGTATATTAGACTTTTATTGTTCAGCACAATCATGAACTTCAAAAAATATTTAACGCGGAGGACTTTAACCATGTGTTTGGAAAATAATCTAGTATTGACAGATGATAAAGAAGTTGGCAATACTATATTGATGTAGTTTAATTAGCACCAGATGAAGTGGATGATGTTTCAGATTTAGAAAACATATATGACAACATATTGGAAGATACCGTTCCAAATTCTTTCGAGGTTTAATAGAAATTCATGATACAAGATGTAGTCAACAGATGGTAGGCCCAAGTAAAAAGAAATCTGAAAAGGAAAAACCCTTATCAGACCAGAATAAGGAGAGAGATCTTCCAAGAAAAGAATCCGAAAGACGTAAAAAGAGAATGAGAGTAACAATGAACGTAAAATACCAGTAAAAATTTGGTAAAGTTTATTGTCAAGTACATTGTATCTTATGCGGCTCAAACATTCTCATCATTTTTCTTAGCTAATTATTCGCATAATGTTTACCACGTCTCAAGAGCAAATGTACTGGTTAGAAGAAGAAGATGTAGATATCAGAATTGTATACAAATATATGTCGCTATATGGAAATAAAAATCGCTATATGGAAATAAAGAGAAATCTACAGTTTGGGGTCAATACAGACATTCCAACAATAAATGGTCCCAAAGACAAGATATTCTAAATAAATTGTTAATCAGCTAAAATATTAATAAACCAGGGAAACAATTACTGGCAAGGGCTCTTCTCACTCCATTAAAGCTGAATTTAAGAAATGCTATATCATTATTAAAGCGTGTGCCAAAAACACTAGAGTAGAGGAATTACAGAACCATCTTGCATCAATTATAAAATCCAAGGATTTTACTTGTCAAAAGTTAAATAAATAAATAGCAACTTACATGTATTCGCCATGTGCACTGAAGATCAAATGCACTAAACATGTCGAAAATTCGCCAGAAAATTAAATTGTGGAACGATATTTTTTTCGGATGCCAACACCATTAGTGATTAGCAAGTCAGTCGTGGTTAGGTGCCCGTAACCTAAACATGACTTGCAAGTCTCGCCACAGTAATCAAAGAAATAATCAATAAATCAGTAGAAGGTATATGTGAAATAGCTTCTGTTGTCATTGACAAAATGTTAATACTGTTCAATATACAGACCTTCTCTAGGTGACTTGGAGAGTTTTATATAAATACTGTCCAATGGTTTGGATATTACGTACAATTGTAACTGTGTCGCACTAGTAGCAGCAGCAAATTTCAAGATCAACCTACAATTAGCTTCTTAAAACAGATGATCACTCTTTGAACAATTTCACATGTTCAATTGTAGAGAAAGAACCAAGGTCAACACCAGAGTCATCAATACTAGTGCTTCAAGTATTGATAAGATATTTATCAATACAAATTTATTTTAATGCCCATGAATTCAAAACAAGAACCGGAAATTCTGGCTACATTGGAAGACCGATATCAACACAAAAGCTGGAGCTACTAAATGAAACTCTGTATCATTCAAACTGGGAAATGGTTTGGTTATCAGACAATACTCAGACGGCGTACCTTCCATAACACATAAATTAATATGGCTAACAATAAGCTATGTCAGTGAGTCAAATAAAATCTCGTAGGGAAGCTGTCAACTCCAGACCTCGATATAATCAAGATCTACTACAGCTCAGAAACCACATAGAAAAGTTGAAAACCATCTACAAATGCACCCCGAGTATAAAATAAAAACGCCACCAAAACGTGCCCAACGTAGTTAGAAAGGGAACTCACATGAAGCTAAGAACGCGCACACGCGTAATAAAATTAACGCGCCACTCAATAAGCCGTCTGAATGTGGAAAATGATAAGATTAGAAACAAGTAAAAAAAAAGCAACCAATCTAGATGCTGAACATTGTCAATCGTATCGTTATCATATCGTATCGTAGATGCATGTCAATCAACTCACACACGTGATAAATTTGTGCTCCTCACGAACTTAAAATATCTAGAATGATATAGATACACAAGAATGGTGACATAAATAAAGTTAAAAACTTCAGGTCAATATCAATAACACTTCTATTATCAAAAGTCTTTGATACGGTTTCGAAGAGAATGATGAAATTCCTGGGGGACGGCATATGCAAATCCCAATATGTCACATAGATCAACCATACCAGTAATGACACGTTTTCGTTTTCGTCAATTTAAGTAAGGCCTTTGACGCAATACCACATAGCAAACTTATAGATAAACTTGCATACTACAGGATTAGACGTCCGCCACTCTTATTTCCACAATCGTTTCTAGTACACGACAGACAGAAGTCACATCTTTTCAGTAGAACGGGCAGATAAAATAGGATGGATAAATGCCCTATAAAACCAGATTCAGAAATGAAAAACGAGTCCAATGGGGTTTCTGATAAAAAAGAGATTTTGCCTTATTTGGAAAGATAGAATAATGTTAAAATGTCATCAAATCATTAAGAAATTCTAGTTTTGGAGAAAATGTCAAGATGGTCTACAGCTAAACAAACAATTATAAATTCTACAGGTTAATGGTATTGCAAATTACAATAAATATATGGGTCAAGTTGATATACAAAATAATCCAATTAAAATTAGTGAAAAGAAATGGTACTTTCCAATTTTCACTAATGCAGTAGATATGACTCTTGTCAATGCTCATGTACTATAAAATACCATTATTGGATTTCAAAAGAAGATTTGCGAGGTCATATTTGAATATCTATCTGACCGAAGAATAGTGGATGGCTATCGCATGGCGTGAGTTTACAAAAGGGCGCATCAAAAGATGTGAGAAAAAATTATGAAGGGGCATTATTTAAAGCATTAGACGGAAGACAGAGAAAATGTGCGTTATCTAAGAAAAATGTTCGGAAACCATGTGCAAAATGTGATGTCGGAGAATGTGATGCAAAATGTGATGCATTATGCCACATAAGACACTAAACCAATATTTATATATGTACAATCTAATATCGAGATCCCCAATGAAAGCTCCTTTATGTTTCATGAAATTTAATGTAATGTTGTTACATTAGATTTTGTTACACAGGCAGCACATAATTTTGTTTCATTAGATTATAAGGTAAATAAGAAGATCAATAAAGGAGGGCAAAGTATATCTGAGCCAGCGTTCCATAAGTTTTTAAGAAAGAGGTTATGGAAAAGAATGGAAGAGATGGGAATTTTTTCAATACTAAGATAGAATATAAGGAAGTTGTATAAAGGAACCTTGAGTGAGAGTAAGAGTATTATTTGAGGGTACATTTAGTATTGAGTGGAAGTTGAATTATATATTTTGAGCCTGTAAGAGACCCTGAAAAACAATATAGATGGCTGTGAGATCATAGGGCAAGAATAATTTACCTTATCTAGTGATAAATCCAAATGTTCTTCCTGTCCGGGATCGATTTCGGTATCATCATCTTCATCCTCATCATCTTCATCATCCAGATGATAATCTCTACTTCTATCGTCTCGATCCTTATCTCTGTCTAAATGTATATAGTTTGGTCGCATCGTGTAAGGACTCGAACTCGAACACGGTTCATGGCATTGCGTTTGTTCCGATGGCATTGAAGATGAGGATGATGAAGGTGATGTACAGCGCAGTGCACGTTCCTGTGAGCGGTCACGAGTTGATGTCGATGTCGATGGCGATGGTGAACGTCTACCAATGGAACCAGATCGACACTCAGGATCGTCCATGCCCGGTAAATAATTTCCTATACAAATATGTTATGATAACTATCACTCTTTCATTAAGGCTAACAATTCAATGTTACAGTGCAAAATCGGAAACTAGGTGCACGGTTAGGGGAGAACACTATCAGGGTCAAAGCAACTACACTGCTCTGGTCTATTGTAGTTAACGATCTAATGCACACCTTAACAATCACATGTCATCAAGTACGCAGATTACCCCGCGTTGATAGAGCAAAGCCAACATGGTACAATAGAGTCTACTAGAATACAAGTGCTCTTAACATCTCAACCAAATAGTATGGGGAAAATTGGATAAGCATCTGCAAGGTTCAGAACTTCAGTACAAAACTACAAAAAAGTATGTGTCTCAGCATAACGAAGGCAATGTCTACCTGTCCTACAACTGCGGACTATGTTCTTTTCACTATATATTTGTGAAAAAGACGAGTGATACAAGCCACTGCTATTGCCAGGACAACACTACTGAAAGCCGGGAACCTCATAGGATACTTGAAATTCTTCGAGAGCCCGGAGCAGTAAAACTCACCAACTGTAGGTGGGATGCCTACAGTTGGAAGTTGAACGACTAAGGTTCAACTTTAAACAATCATTTGAAGTTGCTATGCCTCCCAGCTACCTCTGTGAAAACGAACTTTTGTATGACAAGGGTGCGTTGAAATGGCACACCGATAGGTCAAAGCTAGACAGTGGTGAAGTAGGAGCTGAGGTATACCTCCCAGGAACTGGGGCGTAGCAATTGATATTTGTGCATTACTGATCATGACTAAAGACATGAAAAGGGCCAATATACTAATATGCACACTGATAATCAAGAGTACTGCAAACCAAAACCTGCAGTGAGAATATCCAACATACCTGAAGGAACTGGCAAAACATAACCAACTTAAGTTATAGTGGGTACCAAAACATGTTGTGATTGAAGGCAACAAAATAGCAGAAGGCAATGGAAAAGCTAAGCAGCTAGCTAAACAAAGAGCAATAAACAACCTGATAGGTCCCAACCATTCCTGTTGTTTAACTAAAAACCATAGGAGCATAATAAGACAATGGAAATATGAAGCCAGAATAAAATATTGGAAAAAGGTCCCAGGACAAAAGCATTTGAAAGATTTTATACATCTGACAAGATAATCAAAATGCCCTAAAGTGGAACTCTCGTAATATATTATAGAACATTGTCCTATGAATTACCATATGCATAAAATTGGTAAGCTTAACTTGAGCTTAACTTGAGCCTTTGTTCGTGGATTCAAACACGACCATTAACCCGGCCTAAGGGAAACCAGAGACATCTTCTCTGAATCCACTTAGGTAACTCTCAACAG
>WYDF02043506.1:0-12369 GCA_009867245.2 Adranes taylori | reverse complement strand
CATTTGTTTTAATGTTCTAAGGTTGCACATTACTTAAGTTGTTAACATGTTAATGTTTAATTCGCTAAAAGTGTTATTAATGTTATTTAAAACGTATATCTGATATTCCATAATATATTTTAGTCAATAATTATCACCTTGGATTATGTCTTATTAAGACAACGTTATTTAACGTTTGTTCACAATTAGCATACGCGTGTGTTTATTATAAAAGTCCTCGAATACTACCACAATGTAACTCAATTTGATATGTGTTAATTATAAATAAATTTATTTGCCGAAAAGAGTTTTTTACATTATGCATTTTTTGCGTTACAATAATTATTTTTATTTGTATTTTACAGATGGATCTAACTTTCTATCGAAACTACAACGATTTCTTATTATTCTGTTATTATTTTTTTTGTTTATGTTTTTAAGTTTTAAATAAATCTTTATTTTCAATTAAACCAGATTTTGTAACCAACTGATTTTAGTTAAGTAAAGATCTATTTACAATAGGTAAATAAATGGAACCAAAGATTTAAATAAATTACATTTATGTTAAATATATTTTATATTTTACAATACATACAATTTCATTTAATTTACATTATTTTACAATGAACAAAATAAATATATCTTCAATATATTTATAACAAACAAATAGATAGATAATAATGAAGGAACAAATAGAACCCAAAAATTAAAATTAAAACTTGATATGAAATATAATAAACGATGAAATATGACAAACAAATGAACAATGAAATATAGAAAATAAATTTACTATATGTACAAAATAAATGAAAAAATATATACAATAAACATAAATAATGATATAAAATTAAAATAAACATATAAACAATGAACATACACCCCACACTACTCAACCAATGTAAAAAATTTAGAATAACTGTCGGCAACTACTGTCAATATTGCCAAACGTTTTATATTAATCAGTACAAATACATAATAATAAAACAAAATTGAAGCGGGGTGACAATAATAATGAAACCACTAGAAATTCTGAAACTATGTACAAACAGTCATCAATTGCAACAGGAGGGCGCGTAAATCTAAATGCCATGGTACAGACGGTGGATACGATATGTATAACGGACAAGATAGGAGTCTTAGGAGATTACTACAGGCCACCATAACACCCTGTGATCGCAAGTACTATGTTTCCGGAATGACTAACACTAATTCCGTGAACGCATGAGTTATCTACTCTGCTGTTGGACGGTTTGTCTTCGAGGTCGCAAATCCGGAACTAAATTATTATGCCGAAAACCTCACTGCTTATAAACGGGAGCCTTCGCTCAACTTTTACTTTATTATACGGGTTTATGTGGAGCAATTACATGATATTTTATTACTCGATACGGTTTTCCCTTATAATCCGATGTAAATCTCGGTATAAGCCCTACCCTACGAGACGACGTAACACATAATTATTCTCTTAGCTGCTTTCCCACGGGTTATAATATAACACACCAGACTAGCAGTAGCCATACACAGCAGCATTGAGGCAGCTAATGCATATTATTTTTATTCTCATTGTGGTCTCCACAGAAAGCAGTGACGCGAGCGTAGAACACAGACAGCGTTCGCGTATATATTATTCACAGCCAGCATACCTAGATATCAGTGGATAGCATTTCACACATCGCACGCACTAAACAATACGGCAAGCGGCGGGCCAAATCAATAGTTCCACACACACACACACACGCGCATCTAGCGTGTATAAGACGTCATACATATTATAATGCATAGTTAACCGGGCATAGCAGTAGCACGCATTCAACACACAGGACAGTGAAGCAAGCGACAGCCATATTTCTCCGCTGCATGTAATATTTAGTAAGCGTTGCGCGATAACGTGGCGTTTTCGTGACTATATTATTTACAAATAATGCATGTATTTGCATGTAAGTACAAATCATGCATAACTTTATTATTAGTTCATTCTGTCTAGGGTTTCCAAAACCTATTTATTTATTTGGTTTAATTTATTCATTAAGAAGACATATGTAATTTATAGATATTTTTAACTGCTGAGTAACGTACTTCATTACAACATAGCAGAAAAAGTTCTCAATTTGGATATGCAGTATTTTAATTGCTCACTATTGAGTTTTAGAATTATTTTTTTATTTCTAGTTTATTATGATTAGAAAAATCAATTATAATGTTTCAGTAGGGCCTATTAATTTTATTTTTTTATGTAAGTAGAGCTGAATACATTTAAACGCCTTTTTGTGGAGAACTCTTTCAGTTGGAGACTCTTGGCTTTAATTTGCAGTAGAAATCCTTAACTGAACGTAATATTGCTATTTAATATAAAAACCATAGATGCGATCTATTTGTTTTTACTATATGTATAATGTCTAAATAAATGTGAAATATTATTTTTAGATATCATAAAATCGGAGACTTATTACTGCAGTCAATGTTCACAATATTTCACAAGCAAACGAATTTTAGAAAATCATATTGCTATCGATTGTTTAAATAAGAAAATTCGATGCGGACTTTGTTCTTATAAAACGAAATCCATGGATCAGCTTAAATTGCATTATTCCGAAAGACATCCGCATGTGTTTTGCTAATTAAATCAAATAAAAATATTTTTTCTGTAATTTACGATTTTATTTTATTTCATTTTATACCTTCACTAGCCCAATACAACTTGTTTGTAGCCACAAATACGATATATTTTGACTTGTCAAATTGATCGCACTTAAATATGCTGCTCAGTAACCACGAGCTGAACTAAAAATATATGATTTTATAATTTGTATAAAAATGTTTGTTATTATTTAAAGTCTAGAAACGTAAGGTTTGTTAGATAAATACAGTGCGGTCCAAAGATTATTGTAATGATAGAAATGGCTACGCAATTTAAACAGTAAAGATTTCAAGTTCTCATAAATTAAATATTAAACCGAAACTATGCTCGACTAAGAAAATCCAGTAAATTAATGAGATTGTATTGTATTGAGTAAAAAGGTACGTTGATAGACGTTTCATGAAAGACTTATTTCTTTGCTCTTCAGCTAGACAGTTAGGGCAACGCTCAGTCGTTACTCTCCGGAACTCTTCGGTTTTCAGACCGCAAAATGTACTAGTGGTTAGTCAACTTCTTCTAGAAATCTCTACACTTTAAAGCAGGAGAGAAATAGGCAGTTGAGTGGGATGTACTGCGTAGCAGCCGAAACTGCTGCAAGCAGCTTCGGGATACTTAAGTTGGGATAAGTTGGGATACTTTTTTGTCTTGCGCCATTTAGGGTCTTTAAAACGATGTATAATAGGACTCACTTTAGTTTGCTCTCGTCCATTTTGAGTTTTCAAGTCTAAAATTTAAATACTTCACGACCCTCCGTTTCATAATAACGCTTCGCAAATCGCTTAGCCAATTGCTCTTATTAACTTGTGACCAGTACTTATTAAAACATCGAGTAAAGAAAGTAGCCCTGTTCATGTATTAATTAGGTCGCTTGTAATTATGCGACAAGCAGAATCAGTTCAGTTCAGTGTAGTTAGAGACATTTAAGTCAAATTATTATTTTATTCATTAATCCGACTAGAGAAATGATTGCAATCAATCAGAAATAAATCAATTAATTTATAATATATGAAAAAGAAATATTAAATTCATTTAAAAGAATAGAATAAAAAAATTAAACTTGGATTTGATTATTGCACAATAGATACTTATTTTGTGATGCAATCTTGCGTACTAATTGTGTTGTACTTCTGGAGAAGCTAATGTGTTTAGATAAATGCAGACAGTTGTTGTTCGTAATTACTAAACGTAACTAATCCTTCTGTGTTAGAATAGAGTCTTAATTTATTTTTAAATGTTCAGGGTGTATGTAACCATTATTTACCGAACATTGTACTCATAATTTGTTGATTGATAATAGAGTTTTAAACTGATTGATCATTTCATATCTTTATTAGTGTTTAACATAAATTGTGTGAGCATTTAATTAAAAGCTCTGGACCGTGATTGTTTCTTAAGAGCTGCCTCACAGTTTTGAATAGGCAATGGTCTTATATTTAACAAACTTGACTTGTCGGTATGACTGATGTTACCCGTTAGTAGAAGATTAAAGGGAAGTTTTATCTCGTTAGAGCCACGCCACACTTAACCTCTAATAAAAAGCACTTTTCAACTCTACCTAATCTTTAAAAGTTCAAAATATACAAATAAAAATGTTTAAAGGGTGCAGTCGCAGTAACTCGTATTTATACGAAGCAATTGCAGATCAATATACTAGTGCTGGATTAAAAAAAACGTGTTGCGAAAAAAACCGAACTAACTGTTTATCAGGTAATTATAGTTATTCCTTCGTAATTGTCGTACTTTGTAAATTTTTGTGTCGAATGAAAAGGTCGCAAGTTCCCCAACTGCTAGATTCCAGAACATTCAGGGTATAACATTTGGTGGCAATCCCCATTAGTTTAGCAAGCTTAAGCGACAATTTTCTAGAATAAATATTTGCCGACAATTCCACCAGTCCCTCATTCATATGCTCGAAGTCGGTAAATTTAGTATTTAGGTATACTAAATTGAGTATATACACAAATCATATGCTGATCTATATATTGTAACATCAAAAAGAAGATGATAAATAAATTCACTTTCTTAAACTTTTGAATACATATTCTTACCAAAAGAAAACTATTTGTTATATTCATTTTCTTTAAACCTTGAAATATATATTCTCAGGGCCACAGTTGCATAGTCCCGGAGCTATTAACTTAGAACGCTCCGAGCTGAAGAAGTACGAGGAAGTATATAGCCAGGAGAAATAACTTGGGTTACGTCCAGTTGTTGGAGAGACCACATTAGAAAAGGGACTTCATTTAGTAAAAGTGGGATGGACCAAACTTTGGTACATCGGATGACATAAAAGCCATTCGTTTACAAATTGTATTACATTCAAGAAGCTCCGAGTTGTTATAGTCGCGTATTTGATTCGTTTGATTGTGAAAAATGTAGTTGAAATATAAATGTAAGTTGAAATTATATTTTATTATAAACAAAATGGGGAACTCAAATACCTTTGAGTCTTTTCAGTTCTTAAATAAATCGTGTTGTATATATTTGAATAACTAATTTGGTAATTTGGTTTTCCATGGCCCCGTTTGGAATGGTTGTTTAATGCTAAACATTGGTTAATTATGAAGATAGTAATAACAAGCCGCCCATTAGTTGTAATGAAACATCGTAACTCGATAATTCTTTCGCTATGTTATTACTGAACCTAACCTTTGATTATGTACTTAAAAAATAAGTTGATGTTCGTTCGGAATCACTGAATTTTGATGTTTGATCTTACTGAAAGCACATTATTTTCTTGTTAATAGATTCAATTTGGGTCTTAATGTATTTGGAATAAAATTATAAGTAGAATGAGTTTTATTGGGCACAAATGCTATATTTATTATGATCATATACGTTTGTTTTGTGGTAATTTGTTTATTTTATAGACTAATACATTGTTAATCTTTTATGTTTTTTATTTGTACTTTAATTTATTTAATTGATGAGCCTTACCTATTTTATTAAAGTCGATCCGTTGGCTTTGACGAATTAAAGGCTCCCATAATTTTGAATTAATTATAGGCTTCCAATTAAAATCTATAGCTATGAGGATATATTTTTCAACGCCCGCGCTCCCCCAATATAACATCTTAACTTTTGATCTTTGATTCCGGCTGGTTTAAGTCGATTTTAATTGATAGTAGAATCTATTTGGTCAGTTAGTGTTCACACGACCTTTTGTCGATTTTCAACGCGACAATTTGAAAGGCCTAAACTCTCTTGCTTATTTGTTCAACTTAAGAGTATTTGTTCATATAGTACAGTATGTATCCTTCTGGATATGTCTTTCAGAAACATGGTAGATCCAAGAACAATTGAAAATACCACAATATTTAATCACGGACCTGAAGCTTTATAACTGGGAAGATCCAAACTTAAATTTGCAAATGCCTTTCTGAGGCGCGAATAAAAGCTGTTACTAGAAACTGTTGTGAATCCAATCGCAGTTTGAAACCCCAGAAATTTCAAAATGGGAGAAGTATTGTCACGTTAGTTTTAGGGCGGAGGGTTGTTCTCTCCGACTTGACATGGTCGAGAGGAGACTTTTTATATGGGTTGGCGTAGGAATCCCCTGCTCACAATTATAGTTATCTGACTCCTTCGTTATTTTATAAGATAGCACTTGAGTTCAGCTAGTTCTAGTAAAGTTATTAATTGAATAATTGATGCGGAACGATCTAATCTAAATCCCCCAGTTAGTCCAGTTAATTTAGAATAAAACACTAGGTCGGACCATCGCTAAGCTGGACGTACCGTTTTCTAATTGTGCCTTTTGTGGCTGAGTAATTACTGGTAACGTCAATCCTTAACGATAGTCATAAGCCTTAATAATTCATGCAGGAGAAATGAAACAATTAATAAACTTAATCAGACTGTATTGGCCGTTAAAAATGTTCGTCTAAATCTAATGATATGCTCATTCATTCCCATACGTACAATAAAATAATCAACACTTTGCAATTAATAAAATAAATCAAGACTTGAATAAAAGTGACTTTATGATTTGTTCAGTTGCATCAAAGAAATGTTAAACTAGGTACTTACAGATTTTGCCGCTGTACAGAAACTATTTATTTAATATGTTAGAGTAACGCACCATTATCTTAATTATTTATTTGTATTTCGTTTGGCTTTACCTTGATTAACAAGCTTGTTACTAATTCCACTCGACTTTACTTTATTCATCAAAATTATACGCAAGTTAATTGATCTGAATTATTCCCAAAAATATTAATGCTAAGTACCGCGCTACATTAGACGAATACATAATAAAACACTTTAATTAGACATGACTTTATTTTTAATTTAATTATTAATCTAATATTATTTTATTCCGGATAATTATTTCGCTACTTAGTTGGACATTACGACGTTCGCCTGACGCCAAAAATTACTATCTCTTACTGCTGTGGCTGAACCGTTTTTATACCTTTTATGGCGTCTAATTATTTTAACGTATTCACCTTACTTGTGAGTACTTAATACCCAAACCTTTTACATCAACCTAAACAGGAACGTGGACAAATCTTCACTTTAGAGTGTACTTTCAAATTTTTGATAGTTTATAATCAGAATCCGAATAACATTTTTCTTATTATATGGTTTGTTTTTTTTTTGGAAACATATAATTATTTTATTGTATTTTACTTATTTTAATTTTAGTAATTATTTTAGGACAATTTAAAAATGATATAGACGTATATCATTTTCAGTGTGAAATTTGTTTAAAATCTTATTCGAGTAAAGGAAATCTGGTGCGACATAAGAAATGGGAATGCGGTAAAGAGCCTCAGTTTAGTTGTCATGTATGCCCTCATAAAAGTTATTACAGACAACATTTATATGGTCATATGATCAATAAACATAGAATATTGAAATAATATTTTTTTACTGTTTTAATGTTTTATTCAAAATATCTCCTAGTTTACTTTATTAGACAATTATATGAATTTTGGCTAGTTTTAGTTTATACATCTGTGTATATGTAAATGTATGTTTCTTGCTTTGTCCAGTATAGCATTTATTCGAATTACGATGAAATTTTGGTGCGTTGGCGTGCGCAAGTCGGCAAAGATTTCTATTTTGATAAGATGCCGCCGGGTGGCTCCGGTGCGCTGTTTTTTATTTGTAACCCAATTATGTGTTGGATGAACACATAACAGTGTTATAAATAGAATTATAATGGGAAAAACAAGTTTTGTTGCAATAACGGTTGGTACAATGGGCAGAACAACGTTTGCTGGGTTCATTCGTGTTATATAAATTAATATAATAATAATAATATATTTATTTAAAAAACCGACATTTTTGAAAGATTGATTTAAATACTCGACTAATTACAAGAAGGAAAACGTTTCATTCTAATAGGATCACCTTTTATAGTCCATAAAACCTATAAATTTCTTTGACAATACAAAATAAGGCTAGTCTTCCTTTAACGCATTCATTTCAAGTCTTTGACTTGCCAAAAAGTTACCTTGCCTTCCTAGCAAACAGAGTGTTTTGTAGTTTGTTGCAAATTCGTTTACTTTCAGTTTAGTGTCGAAACGAATGACGTAATTAGATATTTCGATTGATTTTACCTTTAATAATAATTCAACCATCCAAAATATGTATTATTAACATATCTCTTGGCATGAAAGATGGATAAAATTAAAGAAACTTTACAAAAGCAATATGATATAGTCATTTATTTTTCTACAAACGTTGATACAATTAATAAAAATATTGATTAATTCTGTTTCCAATCCATATATTGTCCAAGTTTCCATAGATGTTAAAATGAAAAATATTGTTAATCCATAGTAATTTTAGTCAAAATCGTGACTCGACCACATATATATACTAGAGTTGCGCAATAACCGCGCGACCTTGCGTTTGTTTGATTGAAAATATTTTTACGATTATTATTATCCCTTTGTCTATAATCCGAATTGTTATTCTGTTGTGCTCTACGAACATAATTGGGTTCTTTGAAAAAAAATGAGTTTGAATTGTTTGACTATTGAATGGTCTTTCATGAAAATGTTTGGTTGGCCATTCGTGTTTGAAGTTACACAACTTCAAACAAGAATGGCAACGGGAAGTACCCAATCAGCTGCCATATTGATTTTGCTGCTAACTATATTGCAATATTTTAGTAGATTTTTTCAAAAAATTTTTGTTTATCCCTGTACATTTTTGGACATTAATTATTATTGTCCAAAAAACACCCTGTAGCATCTCAGCACTCTTATCAAAATTCAAATGTGGGCCGAAAAAAGACCCTATTGCACAACCCTAACGTATATCACACGCGTTCGGCTATTTATGATAGACCCCATACATGAATACATGAAGAACGAGTTGAGTTAAGGGCATAACGCTCCCAGCCCAAAATTCAAATAGTAAAAAATAAAGAATTCAATGCATACTATCTTTAAAAAATTATTTATTTGCCAACGGCCACCATCTAATTTGATTCTTATTAAAATGACCACAATTTGTATGCACATATTATTACCCGAAAACAAGCACATTATTATCAGAAACAACCACGTAACGCCATCTAACGTTAATTGTTCGCCGCAATAGACAGCAGAAATCTGTAAAATATGCAGGAATCTGCCAAAGTTACTGCTAGAAATATGATAGATATGCAACCGAGTATACATAACTGCATTGTATGCATAACTGCTTGGTGTGCAGCGTTTATACATATGAAACTATACCGAGAACTACCTGCACGTATGCATTAAATACACAATTTTACGTAAAAAAGGTAAACACTGCTTTCACCAGCATTATAAGCAACATCCAGTTAATGAACGAGAACTGCTTGTACGTTGCACATACATCCACTGCATTCACCATTTAATATACCATTTTACAGGAAATGGTAGCGGATGGTGGATTCGCTGGGGTCTACTGAGGAAGTTTGTATCTAGTCCGCGTGAATTTACACTTGTGAATTTACGGTCCTTTTTTGGTATGAATAATTGTGTTTATTGTTTCCGTACGAATTGGGCGGCAGATATTGGTCCATTTGGACTGGCCTCTTAGGTAATACCCTTGTAGCGCTTTGTAATTTCCTGCACGCCACTTGTGTGTGGCCTATGATCCGCCAATAGAAGCATTTTGAACGGTTATCCCAGGCTCGTCTGGGGTAGGGTAAAATGCTGAAAACTTACTTTTTGAAATACTCTATTATTTCTTCCACAGGCATATGCTCATCGAAATCATTACATAACTCTAATATCGCGTAAAAATATTACTTGACATCTGACCCGTTTCCTTGCTTTTTGTTTCTTAGTCTGTATTTTATGTTTCTGTCAGGCCAAAGCCCCCCCCCCCCCTAAACTCTCTAATTACATCATGTTTTATATCATCGTGCCGTTTGTCTTGGCTGTGTCATCTGTACAAAAATTCTTAAACCAAAAATTAGCATTACCCCGAAGATATGCTTCTATATAATTGATTCCAGCTGCGAATCCCTATAAGTTATATCTCACGTTCTTTAAAATCCCAAAAGAACTCTATTAAATCTGTTATACATCGGAGCCACGAATTTGGTTTAGATGGTCATTTGATACAAGCCTAAGCTTGGATAATGTCATATTAACTGGGTTTGCCATGTTGATTCTATTTGGATCCGTATCGAAGGTTTGAAGTAGTAGTTTTGGGTTTTGGTTGGGTATAATAGTTTGATCTACCTCCGAAATAATTGAACTACAACACTTATATTGTGTCAAGTTATAATTTGATTAATCGTTTAGGTTCCCCAGAGATTCCCAATAAATTCTCTAAATACTCACAACTTTGCGGATAATTTTCAGCAAGTTTTTGCTGCATTTCTTTTAAACAAAGATCAGGTCTATTTGAATTAAGAAAACTAGCTGAAGAAATACTATCACTAGATGTTCCTGATTTTGGTGTTCCTAATGAATTATTTTCTTTTTCAGAAGTAGATGGCCTACTAACTCTGTTATTTACTGAAAATAGTCTCGTTGAAATTAGCCAAGGATGTGAATCTGAATATGTATCAATTGTGCTGGAGTGAGTTGAGGGCTATATTTAGTGCGCTGAAGTGTGTTTTCTTATGAGGAGATTTACAAGTGTTAGGAGTTTCACGTGGAGTTTTTGGTGTTTCTTGGTACAGGTTCTGGCAGATCCTTGAAGCGGCTAGGGCCTTTAGGGAGTAATGCTATCGTGGTTCTGAAGGATCTGATAGAGTCCGGTGGAGATGATTTAGTTCGTACTGCTCTTTATTGAACGCGAGTCACACAGTCCCCTAATAAAACATATGGTTAATATACTCACATGGGGTCCTGTGTAAATGCATTTCCAAATCTCTTAAAAAAAGTCTTTAGGGCGCTTAGGGCCTTTAGTACTGTTTGGGATTAGTGCAGGCGTACTTGGGCATTTTGGGCAAGCCGACGGGCCGGGCGTTTTACAGCTCAAGGACCCGATAGACTTGTTAATTACAAATTAAAAAAGTCAGAAAATGTCTTAATCGGAAAATGTGGACTTCTAACATACGCCGCTTCAAAAATAGTTCAAGAGGCATCAAATGGTGCTAAATCTGTTTACAACATTAAGTTTTGTAAACTTTTGAAATTCATTAAACCAGTAATTTATACAGTTTGTTTAGGTTTATTCTGCTACATCCGTCCATATAATTGATATCAAAACTATTTGGATACAGAAAAAGATTATAGAAGGCTTTTAATAAATCTATGAGTTTGTCATTCCCATTTTAGGACGAGGAAGAATAATTTCCAGGCATATACGAGGATTGTTCGGGAACTACATGGCCTAACATTTTATTTTTCAATATAGTCTCGTGCTCGCTCAACACGCTTATTCCAACGATATTCCTCGATATAGCTATTTACAGCAGCAATTACCTCGGATTCAGATGAAAATCTCGTACCGCCGAGCCATTTTTTCAGATTGGGGACTGATGATAATCGTTGCGAGTCAAATCTGGGAAATATGGTTAATGAGGCACTAATTCAAATCCAAATTCATTAATTTTGGCCATTGCAATCGCAGACTTGTGGGCAGATGCGCTGACAGGGCAGATTTCCTGCTGACAGAACTATTTTTGCTTTCTTTGCTGGTGGAGAACCTTTGTGTGTCCTTTGTTTGGATTGTTCTTTTTGTTTCGGGATTGTAATGGTGGATCCAGGTTTCATCGACTGTTATGAAACGGCGTAAAAAGTCCTTCGGATTACGGCGAAAACGTGCCAAAAGGTCGCGAGAAACACTCAAACTATTCAGTTTTTGCTCCGGTATGAGCAACCGGGACATCCAACGTACCGAATATTTTTTCATTTCCAATTCTTCAGTTAAAATTCTGTGCACACTGTCATTTGAGATACCAACTATGTCTGCTATTTCGCGCACTTTTACTCGACGATCGTCCAAGACGATACGGTGGACTTTTTCAATAATATCCGGGGTAGTAGCAGTTTTTCCAAGTCCACTACGGGGTTCATAATTTGTGCTCCTATGGCCACGCTAAAATTCAGCAACCTAGTTTTTAACCATTGAAAACGAAGGAGGGGATTTCAGTAATGTTGAATCCAGCTCTCCTTTGATTTCGATGGATGTTAAGCCTTTCAAATGAAAGTACTTTATCACTGCTCTCAACTCGGTTTTTTCCATTGTTTACCAAATCACACAAGACGTTCACTTTGGTGTACTGTCAGAAACAAACTAAGTGACAGATCGCTCTGTACTGTCATATTTAACCTATTAAAGGATGATTGTACAGAATGATAAAG
>WYDF02043495.1:0-12369 GCA_009867245.2 Adranes taylori | reverse complement strand
TTTAGGGTTATCCTTATTTTCCAAGTTACAGATATTTCGTTCAGCACCTTCTCAGTTTGTTCCTTTATATAAAAAAATTATTTCTGCAAAATATTTAATTAATCGGTAAATATTAACACGTGTCTCACGAGGTTTAAAAATACCAATAATTACGGTCTCGTGACGCTAATTATGGCATGCCAAAGAAATAAAGAAAATTGTTATATATTACCTATCTAAATTCAACTTCATGTAAATCTTAGCATTATTATAGATCTCTCATACTAACCCGACACATTTGCAGTCGCGGAAACTCAATCGTACCGAAACGCTAATCATTTAAAACAATTGTCAAGCCTATACAACTGCGTAATTTTCGCGCTTTCACGCCAACACATCTCGTCCCAAATAACGGCAAAGTTATTTTGCCACGAAAAATTAGCAACGACTGTGAATGTTTTGTGTTGGTTTGAGAGATCCTTTATAGTGTGACATTGAAATTTGGGGTGTTTACTTCTTACTTACTACCCACAAAACCAACCGCGACTTGCAGAAAGGGTATAAATTGGACGTAGATGGTAGACTAAATCCTCTTCTGCTGTACCGGCTTTAAACGTACTTGAAATCGATTATCACTTCTGACTGAGTACTAGCTCCTAATCTCGGACTTTATTCTTATTTTAAATAAGCTCTTTAGTTAACTTTGAGATCTTTCTTTATGATGTTTATTTATATTTTGATCTCTCACATCCACACAATAAAACACAGTAAACCAGGCGGCCAACCAAAGGTATCGAATCAACTTTTACTACAACTTGACTAACGAATATTTCTACATTGTTTATACAATTTAGATCGATAGCTGTGGGCAGCCTCCAGTTAATTAAATGTTTTTGGCAAATAAATAAAAGCGAGAAATAATCAAGAAAAATGTATTGTAAAATATTTAAAGTAGATCATATACACATGGATCTTCAGTATACTAAGAAATCAATTCGGTAACAAACAGACCACGTCAAAAATATTATACAATAAATTGTTGTCCAAAAATAATTGGTAAATCAATCAATGAAAAATAACAAAATAAATTTATATACATAAATGATAGGTGAAAATCTACAGTTTTAAACTATGTGTATTATCTGCCAAGATTGCCAAGAATAAAAATCAGTTATATAATTCTTAAATAAACTTACATCTGTGCCACCACTGCTGTCCTCGAATTACTTTATTTGAATTGGTGTCACTTCACAAGAGTTCACGAAAATCCATGAAAACTGCACGTAATAAACAACACATTTTACGCTTAAAATTACACTCGCATTTTAGTCAAACTACACGCGGTACGTTCACTAATTTCTCATTGCCGTTCACGTCTACAGAATTCCATTCCCCAGAAACTGAGTTTCTTGAAACGCCTATTTAGGAAAGACAAGGTATTGAATTAACTTCTTAATCATGGAAATATAGACAGAAATATATATAGTTCTGTCGTGTTGATCTATCCGGAAACATATGCAGCAATTCCAATTGTTACACCAGGCGCGTTATGGAAAACTCACCTAATTGACTCATTTACGAATAAACGGTTCATAAGATTTTTACTCTTCATCCCATTGTAGTCCATGCTATGCATCTCGATATATATAGCCTGTCAATCTTTTCTACAGAAACAAACAATTTCTGTAAGATTCATAATACTTCAACAAAATCATTTTGTTCGGTAGTAGAATTGGGAATAGTGTGGATAAAAATGTCCTGCAAACTCAATTAGCCATGAAAGTAGAATTCGAAAATTCTTTTGATATTTTGGATAGATCCTCTCTATCGCAAAATGTTTGAGATACTTTTACAGATACTACTACGAAGAGACAGATAAGAGGTTTGGATTTCATGGAATCCGCCAAATCCTTCTGTTGCGAGATTGCAACTGAGCGGAAAGTCTTCAAGCCAGAGAGCTATACAAGAAAAACTTCATAAGCTGAGCATTGGTCTCGGGAAATCTCTAGGCTTACTATTGAACGATTCAAAGAGGTACAGGATTACGAGAAAAACATGGTGAGTGATTTTGAAGCTTTACAAGGACACATTAAGTTTACAAATTTTTGAGCAACATATATTGCAAACTTCACATGTCAAAGCTATACAAGACATACTTTAATTATACAAATCTTGAACGAATTTAGCATTTTTGGCATTCGGAGTTGAATAGGAAGATCGAAATTTTGAATTCATATAAATTACATTACTATTTTTCTATTAGTTCCTTATCAGTTGTTACTGAGGGAATTAGAAGATCTAGAAAAGGCTTTATTCCAATTTAACTAGCGATTAGCAATACGAATTTCAGAATTCTCCAAATACTATAAATTGCCGTTATGTGATTTCACAATTGCTGATTCTAAAATGTGTATAACTTTGAAAGTTCCTGTAGTAGAGGTAGATTCGAATTGGGAAATTTTTAAGATGATAACTAATCCGTTCGTTTGGCGAAACGGAACCTTTGGATTACAGATTACAGCTTGACACGGTATGCATTGCCGCTAGTCAATGAAATAAAAAACATGAAGTTCGTACGATAGCAGGTCCTAATTCCTATATGTAGACCATCATCATTCGAAACTGTGTACTCTTCCGAAATTTTCGGCAGATTCAATTACTGGAGCTCTATGTGCTACTAAGATATTTTTGGGTGATTAAATTGAGATTTTAAATAAATATTGTACTTATAAATAAATGCTATTCTAGTAAAAACTTAATCTTGACAGATATGAATGATGAGGAATTCGTAATTACTCATCCTACTACAAACCTGTTCACACAGTGTGGACGATATCACGATACAACTCTCATGAGGAAACAGCGGGAGCACTTCATTTAAAACTACATTTTAATTGTTCTTTGTTCGATAATGGCACACTACTCATTTTCCTTGTGGTAACTTACATTCTCACACCTTAATACAGAAAATACATTCTCAAACCTTAATGTCAAAGGTAAACTTGTAAGATAATTTAGTATTAAATATACACAATAATTTAGAAAGAAATCATGATTCCTTAATACGAAAATTATTTGAATATGTGAAATATATGTTATTTTTATCTTTGTTAACATCTAAGAAGAAAAACAGCTACAAGTTTTAAACTTCGTACGAATATATAGCTTAGTAAACTTCTGAGAACAAGTGTTCTTACGTTGTAAGAAAAAATAATATAATATGATTTGTTATTTAATAGATTGTATTCCAATTTTTCATGAGAATAAAAAATTGCATGTAAATCTGAAATATATATGTTTCACGTGAAAGAATTCTAGAAAAAGCTAATTTAATAAAAGGCGACAATTGTATATAAAAATTCGTGGAATCATGAGGAATTTGAAATATATTTTGCGGCTTAAGTTAATGTCAGATGAGTTACATATACACATCTCTATACTTCAACTTCAGGCCAGTCAGTATAATAGACATTACGAAAGACGGCAGATGACATTCGTAGCAGCGTTCACTGGATCCCGAACGGCTCCGAGAGAAACATATAAATAGCCGAGCGCTGTATATATCCTTCTTGTTCATTTATCTTATTAAGCAATTAGTATAGAATGAATTAATAAATTATAGTTTATTATATTAGAGTCTAGCAAGCAGCCATCTTAACATTGGGCGTTGATATTAGATTAAATAATGTTATAAATATATTAATTAAAGTCAAAACCATTACGTTAATCTTGCTAATGAGTTTTATAAGTTTTTTGAATTAAATAATAAATGAAAATATGTAATTGAAGATAATATATTGTGCAATTCAAAGTAATAAGTTGTTGAATCACAAAAAGTAATTTATAAGTGAAAAATAATTATTATAAGTAAAGATTGCAAACATAGCATCTATTTAATACATGCCTAGCAAACACGTACAGCTTGTAATTAAAATAAACTAATTAAAACAAAAATCATAATCTATAATTTTGTAAAATAATTAAAAATAAATAATTGTTTTTTTTAAACAAGGTCCACTGGTGTGAGACCTTAATTGAGGACTTAGTTATCTACCTGATTTTTAATTGATTCTTAACTGCGCGTTCAACGCTTGTTCGTTCGACGCTTATAATCGGATTAAAATCGAAGCAGGTGAACTATTTCTTTCGGGTCCTCTGGCATTACCTTAAGTCTATTTTGCATTATAAAAATGAATAAATGTTTGTTGTCATTTGACTATATGACTTTAGCTAGAAATTCTTTCTTCAAGGTTGTGAGAAAGACGGGTGTTTGAACTAAGGCTATCAGATCATTTCAGAGGAATTTACCATCATCAGGCAGTACTAATGAAATGCACAATGAAAAAATAATAAAAAATAATATAATTTACAAAAATAGACACACCTCTTAATTAACTTTTAAAGGGGAAATACTACTGAACTCGCGAACATGATTACCAATAAGGAATGTAAGGGTGATTTGTCTTTTTCGAACAAAGAAATATTTTTAATTGAAGTCAGATATTTCATAGGAAAGTTTTTCACCCGCTTGCTAATTGGATTAATAAAATTCAGTTCAGTTTGAGAGAGATTTTTTCATTCACTATTGGCTGTCGAATTCATATAAGCACGCATCTTCTCCGAGCCAAAGCAGTTCTGTAATATTTTCTAAGCGCCTAACAAACACAATTCTTGCCCGTCAAAGTTTTATAGTGAAGTGACACCAATTCAAATTAAGTAAATCGAGGATAGCAATAATGGTACGTTTATTTATGAATTATATAATTGATTTTTATTCTTTCATTGATTGATTTACCAATTATTTTTGAACAACAATTGCATAGTATTTTTGACGTGGTCAGTTTGTTGCCGAATTGATTACTTAGTATACTGAAGATCCCTGTGTATATGATATACTTTAAATATTTTACAATTGATTTTCCTCGATTATCTCTAGCTTTTATTTATTTGCTGAAAACATTTAATTAACTGGAGGCTGCCCACAGCTGTCGATCTAAATTGTGTAAACAAAGTTGAAATATTCTTTAATTAATTGGTAGTAAAAGTAGATGGATAGCTTTGGTTAGCAGCCAGGTTTACTGTGTTTTATTGTGTGGATGTGAGAGATAAAAATATAAATAGACATCATAGAGAAAGGTCTCAAAGTTAAACTAAAGTGCTTATTTAAAATAAGAATAAAGTCAGAAGTCATCATCGTTTTCAAGTACGGTTAAAGCCGGTACCTATTTAAGCCCTATTTAAGCTACCCTCTTTTGCAAGTCGTGGTTGGTTTTGCAGGTAAGAAGTAGTAAGTAAGAAGTGAACACCCGAAATATTCAACGTGACAATAGTATATTCCTATTTCTTGGCTTTTGTGCATGCGAGATATGTGAGAGCATTACACGTCAAATTAGTTGTCGTGTAGTGCTTGAGCTTAACTGACGCTTTGCGAAAGTACTTATTCGATCGAATTTCAAAATAAATTGTTCACTAACGTCCAATTCAGCGATTCAAACTCGGAAGCTTTAGAACTTGAAACTGAAGATTATTTAGAAAACATTCCTCCTACCTCTAAGCTTCCGGAATTTAAGAGAGCTAGAAAAGAAATTATAACTGCTCGCCTAACAGCAACATTAGCGACACAGATGCAGTTCAATTAGAGATTTTGTAATTAATCGCAAATCCACTAAGAGAGCTCGAGAAAAATTTCATGAAACAAGAACATGAGAGGTCAAATCAGATTTTCTAAATCTAAAATTAAAACTTTTGTTATCCATTGGGATGGAAAGTTGCTTCCCGATAATACTGACAAAGAAACTGTTGCAAGACTTCGTGTGATAGCTACTGCTTCGAACGTTGCACAACTACTAGGAGTTCCTGTAATTCCTTCAGGAACCCAAATTGAAATTGCTTCGGCTGTACGTGACATCTTAGATACTTGGTCGTTACTATATGTTGTTGAAGCTGCAGTATTTGATACTAGCGCCAGTAATACTGCTTAATTAAACTGTGCATGTATTTTGATAGAGCAAAAACTGAATCGAGAACTTATGTACTTGGCTTGTCGCCATCACATTGTACTACAAGCTGTTTTTAATGACGTGAACGTTTCACAAAGCGCTGGATATATTCTTATTTAAAAGGTTCAAAAATACATTGAAGTGCATTGATCAAACAAAATATTTAACATGATTGCAGAGAAACATTCCAGAGATTTAATTGTATATACAAAATAAAATTCAGGCCGGTGAAGACGATAGAGAGTTTCTAGAATTGATTATAATATTTCTTGGAGATATACCACTTCGAGGAGTACATTTTCGTCAACCTGGGCATATCATTTAGCCAGATGGATAGTCAAAGGGATATATTGCTTGAAAATTTATTTATTTAGACAGCAATTCAAATTAACTAGAAAGGAAGAGAACGCTCTACAAAGCATTTGCCATTTCATTATAAAATGTTGCACAGTTTTCAGCAAAAAAAACGCAGTTGAGGCGCCTGTTAATGATATTCATTTCTTAAAAGCAGTGGTAGCGTACAAAAATAATGATAAACCAGTTGCGGAGGTAACAATTTCTAAGTATGTTAGACATTTATATTGTTTAGGTGACGAATGTGTAGGTTTATCAGTATTTTATGATAGACTTAGCGTAAATAATAGAAAAAAAAAATAGCTCGAAAGATGCTATATGATAGAAAGGAAACTAACTCTAAGATTTTAGAAAAAGATTTGGAATTAAAATAGACGATTTGGATTATTCTCTTGAAACAGATGTTCTTCTTCAAAGAACGACAATTAAATCGATAAAATTATTTGTAAGATTCCAAATTCCAACAGACTTTCTGCAACTAGATCCTATACATTAGAAACATGAAGAAAGTTATTTAAAAGGAAAAAAAATGCTAGATCGTTGACAGCTGTTTACGATACAGCTGAAGGAGGAGTGAAGCTGATTGAGGAATAGTAGAGACGAATTGCAAAAACAATTTATTTTACAGGATATTCTTGCACAAAACGTCTGCTGATTCAAACACAGTACTATGCAAAAGTAGAAACAGCAATGAAATAAAGCCTGCAGTTCCATATCGACAAGCTGCAGGATCTATCATATTCGAAGCGATTACTACTCGTCCAGATATATAATGTATTCTGTTAATGTTGTAATCAGATATTAAGATAATGCCAACACGAGTCACTACAAAAAATCTAAAAATCTACACACATGAGCATACTATGGGCATCGTCTACTCAAGATCTGATAGGATACGCAGGTGTCGATTATGCAAATGATGCAGATACTAGACGATCAACGACAGGATATGTATTCAAACTTTGTAATGGAGCAATAATTTGGAACAGCCGACGCATATAATCTGTTGCTTTGTCAACCACAGAAGCAGCAATATAGCTAAAACACGTGCTTATTGAAATTTGTGTAAACGTGAGCGATTATAATGGCATTACGTTATGTTGTGATAATCAAAGTGCTATCAAGTTAATCAAAAATCCTATGTTTCATAAGCATATTGATGTGCGATATAACTTTTTAAGAGAAAAAGTTGAAAGTAACGCAATAAAAGTAGAATATGTGGCAACTAACGATCAAATTGCCGATATACTAATAAAACCGTTGCCATTTGTGAAATTTTAAAATTTTACAGTGCAAGAATATCCTAAGAGGTACCCAACACCTAATCAATTGATGTTAAGAAAGCCACATAAATAACTTATTATTTTATTGTTTATTCTACTACTGTTTTAAATCTGAAGAAAGTTAGGCTTTAATTAAGGTTTAAACTTATAGTTTTCACTTGTGTTTGATATTGGAATTAGTTTGATCAATTATGGTTAAAGAAACAAATGATATAAGAAATATGTGTACGTACATAGTAAATATTTAAGAATGGCAAAACATTCAAAGTCGTTGAGGCACGTGTTTGGATTGTCCAAATGAGTTTATATATTGTCCTCTTTTATTTTTGACATATTGGAACAATTCTATAGTACGCTGCAGTTTAGTTTAGAATTTTTTTTATACGTATAAATGAGGACTAGCCTAATTCTATATACAGGTATCCCACTAAGGGTGGCTAGTGGTTTTATCTCAGAAACTATAATACTTAGAGCTTTGGAAAAAAATATTCATTACTAAAGTTGCCAAGAGAAATCTCTGGAAAATATTTTAAAGTTTGAGATTTCAACGATAGAGGGCGTAACTGAAAAGTATAAAAATATTGTTAGATTTTTTATCGAAAAACCCTATACAAGATATACTATTAATGCCAAAGTTATAAAGAATAAGAAATTCTACTTTGGTTTAAATCAATAAAATCAATTTTGGTTCAGGACTTTTCTTCGGGCATCCATAATAAATGTGGGGAAAACTTCCGAATTGTGTAATATTTAATCCTTTGTAACATCCAAAGTTTTTATCGGATTTGAATATAATTGCATCTGTATGAAAGAAAATTTGAAGTAGATTTAAAATTAGTTCCAAGCAGCACACAGAAGTTGTTGATAAATCTTCTAGAGGGGGCTGATTCATAGTACGACCATTTTTTTCAAATATCGAAAAAAAAATTAAATGGAAACGTATAGTTTTTTCTATTTGATGTGAAAGAACTTAAAAATCCACTAATTTTTCTAAAAATCGCATGTATATCATTATTTGTTCTAGAGTTATTACAAAATTTGCTTAATATTTGTTACAATTTAGTGATAAAAATAAAACATTGAGACATGCAAATTATAAAATGTAATTATTGACCTCAAAGTAATTAAATCTTGTTTAAGGGGTCTCAAATTTTTAGTAGGTCGTATACACGAAAAAATATTTTAATGTTAGTGTGACTAGCGGAAGACTGAACACAACAGTAATAACAATATTGAAGGCAACTTTCAAATAACAAGCGTATCAAGCACCGAAATAGAAGGTATTTTAGTAGAAGAGTTTTCACGCGCTTAGCAATTCATCTGAAGGAGACAGGTTGCGTTCAACCAATAAAAGCTACTAGAGGAAATCGTAAGACTAGGAACGAAAACAATAATACAAACGTTTTGGCGATGTGCTTAAAAGCAAATCCCCAATTCAAGGACCAGAGATATAGCTTTAGGTGCAAGAAGTAAAACAGCAGGATATCGTATTTTGAAAGATTCTAAATTACATCATTACCATATGGTGGTACAGCAAGCTCTACTAAACACTGACTTTGACCGAAAATTAGATTTTCTGCAATTGGCTAAATGGAATGTGTAACGAGAATGGTCAATTTTTGTCATGCGTATTATGGACCGACGAAGCCACGTTTTCAAGTACCGATGACGTACATTTACATTACACGCATTATTGGTCCGCGGTTAATCTGCACTGGATGGAAGAAGTAGATAATCAGCATCGATGGAGTATGAATGTATGGTATGGTATTTTGGGTGAGAAAATTGTCGGTCCTTTTATTTTCGATAGTCATTTAAAAGGAGAAAATTATTTACATTATTTAACAAATGACATTCCACTTTTGATGGAATTTTCTCGTCAGAAATTAGAAGCAAAATATGGTTTCAACATGATGGTTGTCATCACATTTTTCCAGAGAAGTTCGAGAGTTTTTAGATATACATTTTCTAAATTGGTGGATTGGTCGTTCATTTCTTTGCCAACCTAGATTTCCTGATCTTACGGTCCTAGAGTTTATTTATATGGTAGAATTAAAAACATAGTTTATCAAAGTCGTTCCAATACTAAAGAAAATATGATTGAACGTATTAAAAATGCCATAGACAGTATGCCAGTGCAGAAAAAGAAGCGCTAAGAAGAAAATACGTAACACTATGTGCAAATATAATAACTTGTAAAAGACACATTGTGATAAATTTGTGATAACTCGAGAGTAAATAATTATATCGACATGCGGTTTTTAGGAAAATTTGTGAATTTTTAAGTTGTTTCCAACCAAAGAAAAAATTATAGGTATCCATTTAATTTATCTCCGATATTTGAAAAAAAAAGTCGTACTATCAAACAGCGCCCTCTAGAAGATTTATTAATAACTTTCGTGTGCCATTTGGAACTATTTTTAAATCTACTTAATATTTTTTTTCAAACAAGTGCAATTATGCTCAAATAAGATAAAAACTATAGATGTTACCAATGATTAAATATTACATTATTCGGTAGTTTCCCCCACCCTTATTAACAGATGTACGAAAAAAGTCTTACATAAAATGGATATAGCATGACCTAGTCTTTTTAAATTCGACACTAATAGTATACCTTGTATGGGGCATTTTTGCAATAAAACTAGTTTAATAACTTACGCCAATTACGCCTCTATCGTTGAAATCTCGAACTTCAAAATATTTTCCAGAGATTTCTCTTGGAACTTTAGTAATGAATATTTTTTCCCAAAGCTCTAAGTATTACAGTTTCTGATCATCTGACAGAGTGAAGTTAAGAATGATAAGTAACTACGATATAGCAGGACTCTGTAATGCGCACATTAATCAGGCGTTCGATTCCCTATGCAAATAGCACGCTTATATGAAAATAATACCATTAACGAGAACTACTGTGCAAGTTCTAGCGGATATAAGACCTGTAAATTTAACATGACTCTGAGGAGATGGCGTTTCTAAATCAGTAAACATTGGCTCAGTAAATAATTAATAAACTCTAATCTGTAGTAATGTCTGAGTAAAATTCAAATGAATTTTAATACGCCGTTGGAAGTTATGTGGGGTTAAGGGTTCAGTTTGGGAGCTCGAAAAACGATTCAGTTGATTCGGTAAGTTAAATTTTGTTGCTTAATGGCGCCAGGTATAAGTTCGCCATTTTGTGTGTTTAAATAGGGCGGCTTTGGTGGATTATAAGAAGATTATTTCAGCGATTAGCAGATTTTTTTGTTACGTGCAATTTGGTCGCTTTTCAAGCTGAAAACCGGACTTGAACGTATATCCTGTATAGTGTTGCGGCTGCAGAATGTAGTGGCGGTTCCGGTGAATCACGGCCGAAAGGTGAACATCACGTAGATTCCAAAAATTAGCTAGTGACGCAGTCCAGGGGGAAGAACTTCAAGTATTTCGTATCTTTATTGGCATATTTTAGAGCTTATCATATTTAAAAGTCTTTGCTGATCACTAATTAGTCAGCGCCTCACGCGAAACAAATTTCAAATATTTTTGAATCTTCATTTACATCCTTTAGAGCTTATCATATTTAAAAGTCTTTGTTGATTACTAATTAGTCAACGCCTCACGCAAAAAGTTTTATCTTACTTTGGGCCCTTGCTTTGGTTGTATAAATATTGCCAGTCCGTTTCATGCTTGAAAAGGGGAGAAGCCAGCATTCAGTTTCAAGGGAAGAATTAATGTTGAGTTGATAGGTAACTCTATATCGTTTCTTATGATATTGGATTTGAATATTATTTAAATTTAAATTTAATTATTGAATTTAGTGTGGTGTGGTATGAAAACAAATTTGAATTGAACAAACATATTTTTGGTAGGGAGCCTTGACAAGTTCGGCTTGACTCTGTCATAGGTACTACAATATAATACACAGATCTACCCTTCAAGTATTCTGAATGTGATTTTGGCAATTTATTTAAGAGGCTTCAAGTGCTGTGATAATTACTAATAACTATGATCCAAATTTTTATGTGTAGTAAGGAATTCCTTACATTACTGTTTGTTATATATGTGTTTTGCGCAAACAACTATTAATCTGTTCTTTTATACGGGGGGCGTTGTAAGATTATTTAGGCGAACTACAGAAGCATTCGCGAGAATACTTAGGTTTGCTTGAGATTGTTTACATTAGAATAGTTACTTGAACTCTTGGTACTGTCATAAGATATAATGAATATTTTTGGGTATCTAGTCTGAGGATAGATTCTCAAGTAATAATTTTAATTAAGAATCATTTCAACTTTATACATTGTTAAAATAGTGTGGACTATTTAGATGATTTACTTACTTTGATAAATTTGAAACAATTATTTTAATTGCTATTGTGGCACAGCTCATCTTTTTTGATATTTCGTACCAATATGTATATTATTTATCTGGTATTAACTTTGAAACAAATATTTTAATTGTTATTGCGGCGTATCTCACCTTTATTAATATTTTTTACCAATAAAGTATATTATTTATATGGTGCTAATTTTGAAACGAATATTTTAAAATTAATTATGGTTATCTTGTTATATGAGGTTTTTACTTATATGCACATCATGTGAACTTATCCGTACATAGGTACTAGCGCTCATCTGGGTAAGTTTTTTAGGGAGCTTCTGTTTCTGGACATACTACATCTCATCGGATTCTATGCTGAATTCCATAGCACTCGCGACTAGTCAAGGCAATTTAATCTGAGAGGAACTATGGGCTGGTTATCCTGTAAAGAAGTA
>WYDF02043494.1:0-25698 GCA_009867245.2 Adranes taylori | reverse complement strand
ATTTTAGTATCAGTTAGTAAGTAATTTTTGATTTTTTTATTTAAAAAGTTATGAATGTGCAATGAATAATAAAAACATTCCAAAACTACTTACTTAATAATACTTTAGTTTGTGCTTTCTTATAAAATATCGATAATCGCACACAATAATCGTTTTGTTCCTTTAATTTAATTACATTTATATAAAGGTGCTCATTAATTTTCTTAAGAAGGAGTAATTGTTTCCCCGAAACATGTCAAATGTGAATTTGCTGAACCTCGTAGCTGGGAACACCTAATAGGCAAGTTGTTAATAAATGGAGTTTTGGAACATTTGATTCTAATTAAATTAATATTAAATTTATTGAAGTGCTTGAAGTAAATTGGATACAAGTTTAGAATATTTGTAAAATGTGTTTCAATGTGTTTCATTTATAACTTTAGATCAACATATGATCTAAATGACTTCGTGACTTTAATTATAAACAGTAAATTTAGGTTGATGCAGGAAAGCTCTATTATAAAAGAAATAAAATCGAAGTCGTCAGATCCCACGTTATTCAGACAGTACATGTAATTGCAGATAGTGTGTATTTTGGCTATTTTATACATAGTTTATATAATGTTATTAAAAAAGCATGTAGATAATTTAAATTATATAACTTTTATGACATTTAAAAATATTGTATGTAATTCTTAAGATATTAAGACATCATCAAGATATCAATCTTAACATATTCATTTAATCAAAACTTTTTACAAACTTTGCTCTAGAAAAATTAGTCATAAAAATTTTACCTATATCTTTTGTTAAATATAAAATTTAGGCATTAATTCATTTAATAAAATACTGTTGAAATTTTGGGACTAAGTAGTGTTTAAATTAATTCATTCTATAATGCCGATGACTATAACAAAGTGAGTTAAAACCTTAAAATAATATAAATTCACTATTTTTAGCTCAAATTATTTTAAATTATTAAATAGTAATTAAAAACTATAAGCCAGTTAATTAACTCGCGAGATATCTCATACAATCCTAAGAAAACTGTGTGCTGTGTAACGAAACCAAACAACCGAAAGATTTTAAAACAACACGCGTCGTTAAATGCAGCATTTAAAATCTCATGTATGGGCAGGCGCGCTCGCTGCTTCCTTCCGAACGTTCTGGAGCGAACTGGTTTAACTAACCGAGTGTTATCCACAATTTCTGATGTTTCTCGCAAATTTTGCTTTCCGATTTCGATGCTGCGTTTTGCAGCAAACGAAAATCGCAGCAAAATATCCTGCGCTTGGTTAAAATTTGTGTCTGATAAGGATAGGTGAGCAGAAAGGTGGAAAGCATTTATGATTTCGCTTTGGTGAAAAGAAAGTTAAAATTATGCTTACAGGACATTTAAAATTGTTTCTATCCAGCTTCGCATTCTTAAAGTATCTAGTAATTACTAGATACCTCTAGAGTTGTTAAATTGCGTTTATTGGCCCATTTATCAAAATAAATGTACTAATTCCAAATAGTCATTCAAAATGATTAACTGTCAGTCTATTTCTAATGGCATTTTTCCTGAGGTTAATGGTAGAACACATTTGTTCAGAAGCAAACAGCAAAAATTTTCTGGACGTGAGGCATTGAATTTACGAAACTTACTTTCGATAACTTTGAGAAACAGAAACAAGTGTATTGAGAATGTTTCTCGAGTATTGAGAATGTTTCTCTGTATGTTTCTCGAGTATTGAGAAACAACTGCTTGAGGTGATTATTACATTGTACATCAATTAACTGAAGCTACATATCCGACCTTCAAATTTCACAAATTACTTGAAAAACATAATGAAATTACCCAATTCTATTACCCAATTCTATTGGAATGGCATTGAAATTATGAAATCTGAAAATGCTTTTTACTCAAACCAAATTCAAACTGATAACATTGTTTTCACTTACTGAGGAAATTGAATTTATCTCAGCAAATGAGACAAGTCAACGCTGCTGCTAGTCTTATCTAGTCCGATTTTTGTTTTCGCTTTATAGCGTGCACCTCCAAAGAATCTCATTTTAGCGGTATAGAAAGACGACGTCATATTGAGATTCTTCGTTTGGCAGATGTCATGTAACGACCTTCTAAATAATAGAGTAAGTCCTTACGTCAATGTCAGGTCATGTGACCGAAGTAAAATCAAAGTGCCCAAGATTTTGGCCTTTTGCATCTGACTTGCTAATTCATCAGCTTTGACCTCGTAAGTCGCTATGGTCTTAATATAGTTTATTAGGGAGAACCTGGCGCCTCCCATGTCTCCAATGATGAGGACTACCAATTTGATTGAATGGGGTGGATATTGGATCCTTAGATCACATACCAAATCCTGATATTTAGTCACTTTTTCTCGTTCCTTAATTTCAATAATTTTATCAGCCGGGCTAGAAAATTTTATAATGAACATCTCCCGCTTAGTGGAATATAATTAGACAATATCAGGTTTTTTGCGGCTATTTTATCGGTTGTAGGAAAACTGTAGTTTCAAAAGATTTTAATGGCGTCATTTTCAACTACGATCTCAATTTCCTTAACGACGTAGGGTGCAACCAGGTCTTTGTCTATACCATAAGAATGACGCAGATGAGAATATAGCACTTTTTATGCCGCTTGATGTATTTTGTTCTAGCATACACCGAGGGTGCGGAAAGAATATGAAGTAGCGTCTCTGGTTGAGACTTGCATGCTCGGCAGTTCGTATCCGACACCTCTACGGCCATTATATTCTTACGGTAGGCAAGCGTGTTTATGACACCATCCTGGCATGCAAAATAAATCCCTCAGTTTCAGATCGCAGGTCACCAGATCTTAAAAAGCCGAATGTTAAATGTGGTGACAGCTCCAACTCGGTAATGACGTTATAAAATCGGCCATATATAAATTAATCCCGATGGAGTTCTTTGAATATTGCCAATTCTGATTTGCGCGTTACCTTTTCGGCAGCCTCGATATCTAACTGCACCACGTTCATTGCTTCACCACCATTGGCCAGCATTTCTGCCGAGAACGATTGTCCAGGGGATTCGGACGCCCTTCTTTCAGCCTTATATAGAAATGAACCAATACTTAATAATCAGAAGACCTCGGCCACCTTCATTTCGCGGAAGGTAAACACGAGGCACGATAGACCAAGGATGGATGCTGCGATCTATATGCATCACTTTCCTTGTAGACCGGTCAAGGATTTTCAGTTCGTCTTGCCGCAATTTTACAATACCAAAACTATATAATCAGCAAGCATATTTGTAGTGACAACTTTGTTGGCTCCGCTTAATTCGGAGCGCCAAATTTATTAATGGTGTGTGTTTTTGTACTTGCTGTTGAGAGTTCCTTTGATGTTGACTGCATGATGAATATGACTTTCACTCATACCAAGATACAGGTATCTGCCATCAACCTTAAGCTGTGAGTTTGATCCGTCGGCAAGCTGAATATCGGCCATTTCTACATCCGGTTTTCCTTTTCTGAAATGGACCGCTGCCCATTTATCTGATCCAAAGGCCATACCAATGTCTGTAGAATTACTGGTGACTATGTTTAAGGAATCGGCTATCTCCATCTTGCCTGGAAAATAAAGATTTAAGTCATCCATATAAAATAAAGATTTAAGGTGCATTTTGCTGTTGCCATGACACGCACTAAATCCATGGGGACTACTGCTTTACATCGTCCCTTCTGTTTCTCCACTAAACCAAAATTTCTATCACAAGCCATGAATGTATATCCATTTACGGGAAATGTGTGTTCAATTTCAGTATATATTCCTTTGAGCAGAAAGGTAAGGTAAATTGCTAACACTATCTGGTTTTTATTTTGTGCAATGAGATATTGGCCGCCAAGACAATCAACATCCTCTTGTTTATGTTAATCTCCGTCGTCAAAAATTTGTAGACGCAATGGCTCACTTCTGTTGAACCACGACCTCCAGTGATTATACCTTTTTATATACCTTATATTATACCTTTGTCCATTTCAAAATCATGCATTCCAAATTGCAACAATCAAGCTGTTTGAAATAATACATTTCCGAGTGTCTAAGCTGTGGTGTACACATCTGCTACTGTATATCGTAGCTAACCATATAGACATCAGAATTTTTTGTCTTTTGGATGTCCTCTTGTGTAGCCTTCACGGCATAACCTCTTGCACTACTTCTATCATACCGTCTATGATGAAGTTCGAACTGTACTCGTGCCTCTTGTTGTTCAGCACCCTGAGATACTTAAATCTGCAAGTTCAGTTTGGAAGAAGTTCAGCATATTAACGGAAACTTGGATTGAAATTGGTCAGAAAAATTTGATTATACTACTGCCTAAAAATAGGAATCTTAACATAGTTTTGACAGTACTTCTATAGAAATGTTCGGTACATTCTTGAAACTTTCAGATCAAGAGAGAGGTAATGTGATTCGGTTTTGTTTCTCTTATAATCGCCTATTTCAGATAGAAACGAGGAAATGTACCTAATAATCGTATTACACCATTAATTAATTTTTGTTGCATTTCTTGCGGCACCCCTTTATTCACTCTGATCCATTTACCATTACACATTTTTTTCTCCTAACAGCTGAACACGGAGCGGTGTAATACCATATGTGTGACAGAAAGTCTTTAAATAAACTCTAACTTCATTTTACCTCTAATAAAAACAGATGTTAACTTGTGTACAAACCTCTGATAGAGGAATTTTCGAAGTACTGATCGTCCAGATGCTGAAAGGTATCCATGGCCACTATTTCTCCGACATTTCCTTATGGTCTCACCCACTATGAGGTTCCCTTACTTTCGTTGTCTTCCAGCGCTCCACAGCGATGCCACAGCAATGCTACAATGCTATTTGCAAGTGCGACGGCACTTACAACCTATTGAGTTTCTGAGTGAATCTACATGTGATCTGTATCATGTAAACGGGTAACCATAGTGGAAACCATAAAACGTAGCACATAGAACCTAACCATGCCATAAACCGATAAAACGCCACTGTGGCTCAATTATGGACCAGAATTTAAATTGATCAATTTTTGACTCCAGTTATGGTGTCAGATTTTTATAAATAGGTTTGAGTCTAAGAATCACTTCTAAGAATTTTCGAAGAATACTTCGAAGACTCTAAGAATTTTCGAGATAAGTATAGACTCAACATTCTTTTTATTATCTGGACATAAAACATTGCAAACTTGGACAATGCATTGTTTAACAAATTAGCGAACAGTTTTTAAACTAATTAGTACAACTAGTCTATAAACTGAATTTTCCATAAAACTTGATACACGTAATAATTTTTTCTGATGTACAAAAATGAACCTAATCCGGTAAATTGCGTATGCGAAATGCAAAACCTGCAATATTAGAATAGGGGCGATCGACTTTAGTAATTCTTTGACATTCGATCTAATGAAGCTGACTGTACGACAGATTTACGCTTGAAATATCTTAATAAGGTATGGCCGATCACGAGTGAACTTGAATGCGAGGGGTTGATTCATAACGCCTTTAGTAGTTTACGCAGATTAACGGATTACAGTACTGATTTGCTCTAATCTTTATTATGGACGAATTTCGAATTTTCGTAAAAAAAAAGCGTAAAAAAGCGTTTTGTATATTCTGTAATGCACATAATTTACAATTCTACTCTACAGTGCGTTGATTTAGGATCTGTAGTATAGGATTACATATTAGCACTGAAAATTTTCAGCCCTATCCGAGACTAATAAGATCCGAAGTAAATGAAATATACCTACAATATACCTACAATATAACTACAAGATTTTTTGGAATTCCTTATTTATATATTTTAAATTTTAGAATTCGGACTGAAAATGAGATCTAACTTTTATTTAAAAATTTTACTGAGTACCTTGTGGTTGATATACCGAAGTTAGTTTCCTCCTGTTCTTCTCCTCTCGATAATATTTAATTGGTTTCGTGTTTTAGATAATAAAGAATTAGTTCTGTTAAAGCCAGATTCCACCAAATGGCCTGTTGCAAAAGTAATATAGAAGTTGATTGCTTCCTTCAACAGGAGGAAAATTGTATCATTTATATTAACACTAAACCAAAATTTGATGAGTTCAGCTTATACCGTAATTGAAGAGAGAAATTGCTTTGTAATGCTATTTTCGGAGTTCTATTGTGATTGCTTTAATGTTATTCCCAAATGGGTAAACTAACAATTCTGGAATTTCCGTTCTGAATAAATCATGAGATCTTGAGTTTCTTTCCTAATGAAATCTTTCTAAGTAATGAGTATAAAGATGAAGATCTGAAGATTGTTTGAAATTGTGGTTAATGAAAACAATCAAATTGTGATGAAGTAAGTATATCTCAGTTTAATGTGGGATTTAATTCTATCCTTGTATTTACTCATTAAGCATATTAAATTTTACAAATATATTGGATAAAAAATGGTTTTTGCTGCAAATAAGCTATCACTGATTGCACGCAATTTTTTAAACAATTCTTGAAGACTATCTCAAAAGAGAACAAACCCATTTAAGCTATTTTCCTTTGACAGCCAGAGTACTACTATATGAAATAAAAGACGTTCATATTTTTCATCATTGTCTTTGCAGATTTGAGAAAAGATGCAATTTTTCATTTATAGCATTTGATTTATATAATTCACAGCATTTTTAACTCCATGCAATTGAGTTCCTAAATTTTTTTACCAAATGCTGCTAGTGAGTATAGCAGTAAAATGCAAATAAAACTGTAAACGGCTTTTAATTTCGCCAAGATTCCTTTATAACTTCCTGTGATTGAAGTTGCCCCATCCGTACATAAATGTAAAATATTTAATGGAAAGCTTCTGAATTTGCTATACCACTTCCCAAATGGATTAACCATTGGTATCTGTAATCAGCTTTCCAGTTAAAAGCATTTCTTATACTAAATGGCAAACCCTTACAAATCTCACTTATGTACATAGGATTCCTTCATTATTTATAAATGTTGATTCATCAATTTGCAACAAAATTTCTTTAATTCTCAGGTCTTTAATTAATTTTTTTCCACAACGTGGGCTATTTCATTGTATCTAGATTTAAACATTGGGTTATAAATATAGGATCATTGTACCTATTTTAATAACTATATTAGACTCATTTTAGTTTTAAAACATTTGTAGCTCTTGAGCGTTTCGGAGCTCTTGATCGTTTCTGGGCTTTACGCTTTAACGTTTATATTCATGTTAGCATTCAAGCTAGATTTTCATATGAAAATTTATATTACAATCTTTGCTGGTGTAATTAAATTGGATCAATTCGGTACAAGTGAGTAACTTCCATAAAGAAACTCATCCAGAAACAAGATCAAATAAAAATAGGTACACGAAAATCTTTATTTGAATGGCAAATTCTCTTTCGGCTAGAGATTGGCATGACAATCCTTAATCCGTTTTTTATTTTCCTACGTAATCCTTGAAAAATGTAGAACTAGCACAAAATATTCGTTCTATAAAGAAGATTTTGCATGCTCTTAAAGAAACGATGTCGTCTGCAGATAATGAAGTTTACTATAGATGATTTTGTTTTATCATTCCTTTTTTTTTTTAACTTTATAGTGCAACATTTATAACATTATATATAGTGCAATTTTATTGTAGATGGTTATAGCAAATTGAACTGCATTGCCCTCACTGACAATATTAATGTTCCAAGTCTCCTGCATACGTATCTATATTGATCGCCTAACCTTGAACTACCTGGGTTTTCTGGAACACTCATCCATAAGAGAATATATCGGATCAAAAGCCGACTCCCAAAATGAACCTCAAAAATGCCGAGAGAGCTACGATTGTAATGAAAAAAAAATGGTTCTGAAAGATAATTTTTAAATTGAATATATATGAGCATTGTATATTGTATATTCGCTTGTATATTGGTGGAGTGACAGAGCAATAATACGGATCAAAACTTGAATGCAGGCACAATGAATTTTTGTAAACAAAACATTATGGCTCAGAGTCACTTTTTCCACACTGGCAACCCTAATGCAAATGAAAAATGAATCGAGAAATTAGTAAAATTTGATTGAATGTTAAAAAGATTAAATATGTTTGCATAAAATTCTTATAGGTCTTGAAAACTCAAGGACATATATCGCTAAGGGAATATCCATTCAATTCAAATTTTAGACTGGGGCTAAAATATAAACTAGTGGTGAGTGACTCACTTCTATGAAGTAAAAAATTTAGTAGAGTTAGTATTTTTTTGGTAGAGTTAGAAAAATTTGTATTTATGACCAAAAATTGAAATTAACAAGTCTTGTAAAACAAATAGAAAGAGAACAAACAAAAGAGCATACAGTTTTTAACCAAATACCAAGGTTCCCTTTCAATACTTTAAAAACGACCATTAGAACACGCGATTTCACTTGTGAGTTTTCTATTTTCGTATAATTTGAGACCTGTTTTAATAATAGCTTAGAAATCGACCAACTAATTTGTAACTTGTTTGAAGTGAGTGCCCGAAAAAAGTATTTGCTAATTAAGTTTTGCTAATAATGTTTTATGAAAAAGGACCGTTTACAATTAATTCGAAGATTTCACTGTGGTTGTGCTTCCATCGAAAATGAATTTTGTGAAGGTCGTCCAAAATTGGTTTTTCTTATTCGCAACTGATTGAAGAGGATTAGCATATCACACAGTGAGATATAAGAATTCTTATGTACAATAAGGACTGCTGTACGAAAGGGTAGTATTTATTTCTAATTATACGGCTCGTAAATAGACGGCAGTCTAATTACTATAGAGCCTTGTTAGATCAACGTGGTTCAAATGAAACGCACAGATAAAATGCTAACAAAAATCTAGTTTGCTAGTTTAAGTGGTATATAAAAGCGCCCAAGAAAATGGACTAAGAAATTGCTAAATCCGTCTATTACGTGAGCAACAATTAACTGTTTGGGTGTTCTTCGGTGAGCCAAATCCAATTAACGTACATTGCTTAGGATCTCAAAAGAGTTGTAATTGTTTAAAGACCACTTTTGGAAGGTACTTTATCAAAATAAGGTATAAGATACTACTTATAAGGGAAAAATAATGAAAAGTTATATGACTGAAATACTAGGAGTTTTCTTATTTTATAATGATCTGGAGTACTTCGTTACTAAGGGATGTCTTTTTAATTTTGCATATAGCTTTAGCAAAAAGCAATAGTTTAAATTTCAGTCCTTAATTATTTTTCAAAGTACTTGATACCATCGTCCATGCATTTTTGCATTCGCTCAAACAAATTGTTAAAGCACTTATTGATACAAAAGTTGTAACCATCTTTTTCAATAGCCTGCGGGAAAGGATGACTTTGGTTGGGTTCTCCTCATCTTGCACCACCCAAACCGTAATCTGACGTTTATTCTCGGGTTGATAAGAATAAATCCAAGATTCTTCACCACTGACGATACTGTACACATTTTTGGAGCGACCTCTGTTGAAACTACTTACAGTTCTTCGACAAAACTGACACGGGCCGCCAGTTGTTACTCGGTCAACAGATACGGGATCCAATGAGAAACTATTTTTATCATATACAACTCATTATGTAAAATCCTTGGGATTGAGGTCTTAGAAATACACAAGAAATTCTCATTCGCCCGGTAGATACATGTCGATCTTCATTAATCATCTCGCGCACAGCATTAACAGTTTCCTGGGGCACCGCTGATTTTAGTGGACCTGGCCTAGGATCATCCTTGAGATTTGTGCGTCCACGTTTGAATTCAGAGTGCCGGGGAGAAATTGTCGATTGATGTGATGCCTCATTACCAAAAACAGCAACCAACTTGCAATACATTGTTCTTGCAGTAAACTTATTCGAAAATTGTAAACAATTGTCGATCGGAAATGCTCTCGATTGAAATCCATGTTTCTGAACGCCTTACTAACTTTAAAAAATCAGTGTGACTAAACCACTTGTTATATTTTGACGGAATTTTTAACACTTGTCAATATAATTTTGAGGTGAATTTCGGAACCATATTTTTTATGATTTGTGCCCTCTATGTGGCTACATGCAAAATTAAAATGACATCCTTCTATAACCAAAAATTTTCATCATTTCAAGAAATGTTTCATATTGTGTAGCGTCTCATAGAATTAGATTTAAAAGTCGATTTCAGTATGTTTTTATGTACCTTACCTTCGGTTATCCTTTTGCGTTTTGTTTATTTCGTAGTTGGAGGCAATAAAGGATAAGACGTGTCCTTTTTGATGGCATAATGTCAGATTATGGAAACACGAAGACGATTTGTCGTCGTTCTTCTTGTATTTTTTTATTTGTTGCGTATTTGTTGCTTAAGATGAGTAGGTGCATGTGGAGGAAGAAAATGTGAAGGAAGAAAATTTCCCTAGAGAAAATGTTATAAGACCATATAATCCTAGTTCTGTCTTTTAGTTTATATGTCCATTTCAAACACCTTTTTCCTGAATCCGATTCGATTATTTAGATAAACATTTACCAGAAATCTAATTATAAATTCAGAAAGTTATTTAATAATATATATATATATATATATATATATAAATATATATATTTCCTATTATAAATGATAACGATAATGTCACTTAATTTTCTGGCGCTACAATCCATTAAAAAACCGAGTCTTGTCAAAAACAGATTTTCGTCAGTCATCTCTCTGGGTAACCAATTGTCTCCAGTTTCGGACACCTAGCATGCGAAGGTCCTCATCTACGTGATCCAGCCATCTAAGTTTTGGGCGGCCCACGAATCTTCTTCCTGCAGGTCTTGAGTTAAAAACTTGTTTTGGCACCCTCTGATCTCACATTCTTTGGATGTAGTGAGCTAACGTAATATTGTTCGATGTCGGAGCATTATATAGACTTCCAGTTCTTTATCGAGGGTTTGTACGTTTTAGTTTAGATGTCTGGTGTGTAGTTAACATAGCAATGTTGTCACCGAAGGCGATTTCTATCTGGGATGTTCTATAAAATATTGTACCTCCTAGGTTTGATGATAGATTCCTCATGACGAATTCAAAGGCGATGCTGAACAGGGTGCCTGATACTGAGTTCGTTTGTTTGAGACCATTGAAGATATCAAATTGATAAGTTTCCCATGTACTTTGACTCTACTCTTCATATGGAGCAACGTTACTTGTACGAGCTCTCTCAATTTCAGTTGTATACCCAAGTTCCTGCATCGCGTGGAAGAGCTGTTGGCGGGAGACACTGTGGTAGACGGCTTTAAAATCGATATACAGCTGGTAGACTGTTACGTTTTATTCATAACACTTCTACGGAATCCGCCTTAGAGTAAATATCTGATCTATCGTCAACCTTCTAGGTCTAACCCACTTTGGTATTCGTCAATAGAACCTTCTGTGTACGCCTTTAATCTGTCATTGAGGGCTTTAGGGAGGATCTGGTATCCTACGTTGAGCAACGATATCACTGTATAGTTTTCGCATTGCGTCTTATCGCCATTTTTATCTAGTGGTACAATAACTGACATATTCCATAATAACTGGCATTTATTCTCTTGATCAAATGTTTTTAATAAGGTTGTGCATTTCAGTGATGAGTTTCAGTCCTCTAGCTGGGAGTCGGTCTTCTCCTACGACGCGATGATTAGTCATTTTCTTTCTAGCCCTTTCTACCTTGTTCCGAGTAGGCTCCGATCCGTTCCCGTGTGTAACATCCTCCATCTCGAATGGTTAATGTTTCTCGGATGTTTGTATTAGCATTCAGTAGCTCGCAAAGGTACACTCTCCATCTTTCCAGAATACCATCTAGGTCCCCAATTAGGTTAGCGCAATATCACGGCAGATATTTGTGTATCGTTGTCACCAAATATTCACTTCGTGAAGTCCTTTATAAAGTTTCTGCCACGTCCCTTTGGTCGTGGCAGTCACTTAGTTCTTTAAGCCTCTCTTTCTCAAGCTCCCGATTTTTGTATCTGCACAAGACCTTGACCTCTCTTCTTTTCTGTTGTAATCTATATTGTTTGCTCTTGTGTCTCAATATTTTACTCCTAGCTTCGTTTCGTTCGCTTACGCCTCTCTCATAGTCGTCTTCGAACCATCAGTTTCTCGTAATTTAGCGATAATATCGCATTGTAGTATATTAAAATAGTATATTATTTTTTGTGAAGTCTTTTGTAAATACAGATACCTAGGGAAGTTTAGTTACCGATTAAAAACTCCATCACTTCTATATTTTTTGAAATGTTATTCCAAAAGCCACATAAAATATTGCAAATAATGGGTTTTTCATTAAGCGTGTCTGAATTTTAAATCTGAATAAAATAGTTTTGTGAGAGATATGACCAAAATCTTTTTTGCGGATTAAAATACAATAAATACCATTATGCTTTAGAAATGATATCATTCAAATGGCCTCCGCAGTATCGTTTACAGGACTCGATCCGAGAGGTCCAATTTTGTATGACTCTGTTGCATAAGTCTATCTGGATCTCACTAATAGTTGTTCTCCAGTTGGTCAATTGTTGTAGTCATAAACTATCGACAGTCCCAGGGACAAATTTCTGAAAATAACGCGTTCTGAGAAGTTTTCTGGCAACAACTCCAATTATGCATTTAAGATTAAGAGATCTTGCATCCATTATTTTATTATATTCTTTAAACGTTAATACAAATATTGTCACACTTATTTTTAGGGCGCCGCGTTGTTCTCAATTTCCGATTTATCAATAGGCTTTGGGAGTATTGGCTCCATAGAGATACTTCCTAAAGTAACTAAAGCAATATTATCTCCTGTACGTATATACATTTTGTCAGGCATTTTATTCCATTTTTTTTAAATATGATGTCTTTTATTATATTATGCGAGGATTACTTTTTTAATTCCCATCCGCATCGGTGAGGTATCTTAAGGGAAGTATTGCAATTGTAAAAAATTTCACAAACCCTAATTTCAACAGATCTTCGTTTTGATATGCCCTGAAGCCATTTTGACAATTTTTAAATGATGTATGCCACGTGTGTCTGTGGATATAATAGCGTCTTAACGGTTAGGCCGGTTACAATCAAATTTGGCATATTTTTTTAAGTATAACTTTAAACCGATTCCAACCAAATTTGATACTAATGATTTAGAAACGTACTTGCAAAATTTTCAGCCATTTCCGGTAACCGGAAATTTCCTATTGGCAGATTCAAAATATTATATAATCGTTTAAGAAAAGTTCACTAAAATTTTGCATATGGCTTTAGGGATGTAGGCTTAGGTCAACTTTTGTGCAGTTTTTAGCGACTTCCACTCACCGAAAGTAACCGCTTATTGTCTTGAGAAGACAATCCAATTCAGCTATTTCCTCATCATCCATATGCATTTTGTGTAAAATTGTTCAGACGGAAAGCACGAAATTTTATACGATGGCTTTACCATACTCACTCATTCCAACTAAATTTTACACCATTCCAATCATTCCAACTTATTTTCTAAAATATGTAGTGACACACACCAAATTTTAACGCATTCTGCTAATGGGAAATAATTTAAAGGGATTGGGCAAACTTAGATATTTCGTAACCGAAGTATGTTATAGCTAAGACCGATAGATATCAGTTTTCACATCCACATTATGGCCAAGCCTCGGATCATTTATGAACATTTTGAGCAAAATTAGTCAACCGGAAATAACATGGTACAGATGATGGCTTCAGGATGAACGAATGAATCAGAATTTTTTTAAATTAATTCCTTATGTCTCATTATAATTTTATACTCTTTTGAAACAACGAGGAACTTAAAAATAGAGGAGTTTACATATTTTGAGGGCTCACAAATAAAAAAAGTTATTCCCTCATTTTCATTTTAAAATGAAGTATTTACCCACCACTACAAACGTACATATTTTATAAATAAGACACACCACTTTATAAGGTTTATTTATTATCCAAATTGGCAATTTACATTTGCTATTTAACGACCTTCTCTATTAGTCCCAATTTATAGCGAATCAAATACAAATTGCGGTTTGATGTTGTAATTATTTAGATATTACACTAGATGCGTTTAATTGCTAAATAATTGCATTTAAATCTGTAGCACTGATGTTATATTCTTTATCACCTGACCACATCTGTCTTATTCCAAGTTAATTTACGGCTAGTATAAACAGATGAATCTAAACTCTTTATTGATTAGCGGTTGCAGTAATTTATTTTCGATGTTTAGCAAACATAAATCGCAAAAACACCCGTATTTATCATTCCACGTTGTACTTAATTAAACAAAACATTTCTCTTGTGCAGAGTACTAAATTGTTTTAACTATACTTGATATTTTGTGTGGCTTAGTAATATCTATGCATAGTAATAAATAATACTAAATAAAACCTTTATTTGGCATAAACAAGTTGAAGTTCTTCACTTAAATACAAATGCATATATTACAAACAACTCAACACAAAATGAAATAAAATAAAGATAAAAAAGAAGAAAGAAAAAAAACAACAAACCTAATTTCCCCAAACACACCTTTCTATTTCCGCCTAACTACCTCTTTGTCTCACTACATTCAATTCCCTCGCTTCCTTCACACAATGATTCCATTTTTCCTCCTTCATTCCACATATACTACACATTTTTTCATCATCCTTATGCCAATACTTGTTCCTCCTCTCCTCACTTCCACATCTAAACCTCGCAATCATTTTCTTCTCATTCAAACTTACACCAGCCTCCAAATATCCTGTCAAAGCCTCCCCTTCCATGATTTCTACATACCCCCCATTGTAACCACGTTCCTTTATGCTCCTGTATCTCTCCTGCCTTTCTACATCCCCCATCCCCATCTTCATCCCCCATCTTCTCCATTATTTCCCCCACCACATACTCTCCTTTAAATTTTTTTCACAACAACTTTCTGAAGACCATCCTATCCTCATATTCATCTTCTTTCTCCGATTTGTCCATTTATTCCTGCCACAAACCTGCCACCCGCCTCTTTCATCGTCCCCTCCACATACTCCTCTTTCTGGTCTTGCCATTCTATACCTTTTCCTCAAATTTCACCATTCTATTCACCCCACTAAACCAACTTCTTGCAACACTATTTCACTCTTATTACTTATATCCAGTTCCAGTCCCAACATCCTTTTCACACATCCCATCTGTACTATCTCCATTCTCAATCTCTCGTCAACAGTCAACAATCCATACAACATTATATTCTTTACACACACCTCCATTATTCTCAACCTCATTCTCACAGACTCCCCAATTGTTTTTCCATACAACCTCTCTATAGTCCCTTTTGCTTTTTTCGTTACCATTTCTACATGCTTCTCATTTAATCCACTTTGCTCCGAAATAAATCCTAAATACCTATACGTTTGGACACACTCTATCCCCTTTCCATTTATCTCAAATACATCCTTTCTACAATCTCTCCCTCCCTTCTTGCACACCATCATTTTTGTCTTATCAACATTCACTTTCAACCCTCTCCTATCCATATATCCTTTTATTCTTACAATCATCTCTTTCATGGTCTCATATTAAATGGTCTCATGGTCCCGCATGGTCTCATATTAAATGCATAGTAAATTTGCTCTTAAACCTGTAAGTGACAAAAGAGTGGGGATATGTTTAAATTTGTTCCTAACTAGTTTGAAAAAATTGTTCTAGGTGCAGAGAACACATTGTTATCATTTTTGATACAAAATGTTTTCAAAGAAAAAAATATGGGGGGGGGGAAATGTAACCCAGTGAATCTTGAGAAATAAGCTCAATAAATATAGCCAAAATAAAATTGGTATATGTCTTATATGTCTTTTCTTACTTTTCTTTGATCCCACAATGTACGCAGAGTGGATAAGTTTTTATTTTCTTCGACATATGATTCGCAACACATATCAGTCGTACTAAATTTGTGACTTCTGACGACCAGGAGGACAGTTTCGTTTTCGAGCACAGACTGATTCAGGTACATACCCTTTGCATTTACATATATGTGCCTGTTAGTTTATTTACCAGATTCGATTTCTACTACAAATGAGTAAGTTCTTTTATTTTGACAGACGTAGTTGAATATAAGAAATTTTTGAAAATAGCTGCATCTATTAAATATAAAGAAAATTGTGGTACTTTATAACTGGACTATTAATTATTCAGTAGCTGTTTAGGGTAACAATCGTTTACCCTAAAAACATATAGTTGTAACTATGCGGCGAAAGGAAGATTTCGCATGTCCTTAGATTTAATGTCTTGTCTTTAGTAATCATTCTGTTTGACAGCCTTAAAGTAATAAGCATTACGTATATATAAATATTTATTAAAATGTTATTTTGAAAGCTCTTTCGATTTTATGTGACATATTTCTATCACAATACGAGACGGATCCTCCTTGTAGACATTTCCTGGTCGCTCTAGTTCTAATAGCCTCTCGATCCACACGTGCATCTACCTTCCGTGTTGATCCACGGCATTGTCGGTTCTGGAAGGCCCGTATTGCGTGCTGTTACCTCTATGATTTTGTACGAGTTGTTATCAAAAGCCCCCTCTATGTCAAAAAACGCACAGGGTGCTATTTGTTTTGTCTTCACCGAATTGTCTATTTTACCGACGCGTATGTAAAGCCGTTTTGTCCTTTTGTTAGGCAAATTGGTAAGAGTGGAGTGGTGCTTTATTTAGGATTTCGTTTCTTCGAAACTGATCCACCTTTTTCATTCCCTTCAGCAAAAACAAAATTAAACTGATTGTCCTATATGTCTTAGGAACAACCAATTTTCCTCCTTTTTTTAGATATCAACATCATTTTTACTTCTCCTTCAGCTTGCCAGAATATAACCAAGCATAAAGCTGAATTTATGAAGTACACATACGTGGGGTGTCTTTTATGCGCCTCTGTATCAGTGCAGGGAAGATTACATCACCTCCTGGGAATTTGAATGGCTTGAAGTTATCCAGTGCCTATACTGCACTTTCCTTTAAGAATAATTTAGTCGCAAGTTGACATGTTCTGGAGGGGGGGGGGGGTGGGGGGCTGCTACCATAGCAAGATCCTTAGCCTGCCCCTGATCGCCGTCATCAACTTTGAGGCAGCTAGGAAAGTCAGCGTTCATTAACAGCTCTAACTGCGTCCTCTGTAAAGTTTGCATATGGCTTTTGCAGATGACCTATGCTATTAGTGTTATTTTTCTATGATCTTCTGCAGCCTAGCCACTGAGGGTACTTTGTTTATACCTTCACAGAAGTTTTGTCACGTGCTTCGTTTAGAAGTCCGCAAATTACAAAATTCCGCAAATTATATTAGAAATCTATCATACATATTTTTGCGGGTTAGAATATTTTTTACCAAAAATATAATGAACTTAATGAAGGCCAGTTTGACAAGTTGGTTATTTCTTATAACCAACTATATCTCGTTCAGGGGATATATTTATAATATTTTGGTATATTTATCAAATTATAATCGTCATATTCTGGATCGAGCATCCTCCAAATGCTCCACGGACAATTATTATGAAACATTCCTGTATATCAAAACATTTTAAGCAATTTTTTTTATTGTAATTTTAATATCTTTATGAGCAATTGGTATGAATTGAAATTTTTATTTAGCCCTCGTAGTGTTAAACGCGTCCATATAAATTTGAATGAAATGTTCTAAAGCAATTTATTATTTAATTCCTTATATTTAGTTTCATGCTAAAAAAGATCAATATCTTTTATAAAGGGATAAAATGGCTAAGTATTAGCTTGAGTTTTTTGCTGCTAGATTTTATTTGTATCTAAAGTTATATTCAATTTTATGTTATAATAAAAACTACACATTATGCTTTGTGCGGTTCAAGGTCGTCTTATGTCTTAAAGAATAATCTTTGCATATGGATTATGCCCAAAGGCAGTAATTACGCATGTCAAAAATCAGACTACGTGATCTTATTTTAATGTGTGAAACATTGATATCACGTTATTAGTCATCTATTACTTCGGTACAAGAGTAAATATGTCGTGTGTCGTATTTCAACTTCTTATTAAATAAGAAATTTCTATATCATATAATTTAAAAGAATGTAGTAAAAATCCTTTTGAGGGCTGCTAATTCCATAATGCATAGTTCTAATAGTTTTTATTAATTTCGAATATACCGGATTTGCAATAAATTTGATTCGAATAATTCAATTTAATCTTTCTGTGAAATAGAACATTGTGTATGGTATATATTGGTTTATAGAAAAATGCGCGAGTCGTAAGTAGATATGGGCGACACTCGAATTGCGGACAAATTAAGCGGTCCTTCACATGACACACCTGAATTGCGTACAAAGATTTCCAGGTAAATTTTTACCTTCTAATGCTTGACTGAACTGTGGACAAAATGAAACTATATTTAACCCTTTGGAGTAGGATTTATTTTTCGTTTATTCTCGTTTCTTGATTCTATCTTTTACATAGAATCAAGAAATTTGGATTTTGTAATATTTTAAGTTATGCTCTTCATACACTAAAGGCCGGGACATATGCGTCCCACTAGACACTTTAGGTGGCACTTATAAAACCTAATAGACTTGAAAATTGTTTTATTCACATAGAAAGAATATAGAGAAATACGTAACTAGCATTACTACAGGTGGTACGGAGTTTTGCATAATGGTATCTTACATATTTCACACAGAGTTTTTCTTCTGGTTTCTTTCTGCAGTTGTATACATCTCAATAGGTAACTGATAGCCCATATTTTGAAGCCTGGTTTTATTTGACGACGTCGCCCCAATAATTTTGTATCTAAAGTTTTATTTGTATCTAAAGGGGATCATTTTTTCATATTTGTACCACTTTTGTCCAACGCAAATTAATCTACTGCTATTGTAATTAGGATTGGTAGAAATAGTTTTGGAGCGCCTTGCGTCATCGTGGAGGATGTGAGCATTCCTTGCAATCATTTTTACATATTCATTACTCGACCCATTTTGCGCCAAAACGAGACCTAAATATTTATAATACTTTAGATTGTCTCCCTCCTTTCTTACTTTTCATAATTTTAATTTTCTCTACATTCATTTCCAACCCCTTTTATCTATATACCCCTTCACCCTCTGAGTTAATTCATTCATCTCTTCCGTTCTATCCGACATACACATATGATAGAGACCACACTTTTCTCCTCCCGGCCATCATCGTATTACCAGCTTGGCCTTTATTTAATACCTCTTCTAAGAGATATAGTATGATAGTCCATTTCCTGGAACATTTCCTTGGTTAGGACTCACCGTGTGATTTCTGCAAAGTACAATCATCATTTATATCAACGCCTTCGTCAGGAGAAGTGGATACAATAATAATATCTTCGATTACATCTTCTAAATCATTTTCATAATATGATGTCATATCATGATGTCAATGTGATATCATAATTCATGTTAATTTCTCTGAACGTCTTCGAAACACCCTTAATAAACAACTGGGTAACTACATTCCACGCTTCGTCGATGTTTCTGATAGCTTTAATAATATTAAATTATTTCACAAAATCCGCATGACATATTTATCACCTCTATCAGTTTGTTCAATGAGTTGCCGCATCGTTTTCTTTCAACAATAGCGTTTTGATCTATGGGCTGTAAAACGGAAGTGGTATTTGAGGATAGGAATACTACTTGAACTGGAGAATCAGTGCACCGCGTTTCAAGGTCTAGAGGATGTCCCGGCGCATTGGCCAACACCACAGATTTTGTGGCGCAACTCCAATATCTTCGCAATATCTTTTTACTACTGGGCAGAAACAAGATTTAAATCTGTCCATAAATATAACCTGTCGGTTACTCCGCCCATAAACTGAAAAAATGGTTTTTAGAATAACCATTCATGGCATGAGGAGCTTCTGATTGATAAATCAACAATGGTTACAATTTGTGTTCTCCGGATGCATTTCTACTGAGAAAAAGAGTTAGATGGTCCTTGGCTCCATTATATCCAGAAGCAGTAGTCTTTCAATGGAAATAACTATACGCGTTGGCATTAGTTCTACAGAGAGTCCCGCCTTTTCTACATTGGAAATTAATTTTGGTGGATAATTTCCCCTTTCCACAATTTCACGAAAGTGTATGGGATATTTTTCAACCGCTTCTACTACTGCTGTAGGCTATTCGCCAATCACGAAGCTGTGGATTGTTTTCTAAACCACCTTTGGTTGCTATGAAATGCTTTCCAATAACTTGCTGGTCCACAGAATTTTTGCGTGTTTTCCATAAGAATTTATGCAGTTTTCTCTCGGTTTTATAGGAAATGCACGTTTTTTCATTTAAATTTATGTAAATCGAACTAACGGAACGATGTTAGCACCATATCGCACTATAAGGAATTTGCATTTGCCTGGGTCAGTACATGATTCGGACGCAGTTTGTAGCTCGCATAGACATATCAAATACTATTTCTAGACGATTCAACCATTCAATATCCGATACATTTCGGCCATATCGTTAGTATAAATACTGATATTTTATAGTTACAATTATTGACATATTTTATATGTATTAAACTGATTATATGTATCATTTTTCTTTGCTTCAGGTAAGTTCATTTTTGTATTTAACTTGACGAGCGATTTTAAGAAAATTGCACTTAATTAGGTTTTCTTATTTTTTTGCATATTTTGTTTGGGTTTTATTTACTTTGGAACCAGTTAAACATTTTTTTAGATGTTGACGTAACTCATAGACACCGGAACCAAAGGGCAAAGGAGGGGGGGGGGGCGCTAATGATTTTACACTGTCGCACAAAAATTGGTTTTCCCACCAGAAAAAATTACGTTCCGACGCCTTTGATGTTCTACGAAATCTGACCACCGGCTTTGTCTTACTCAATTTAAAAACAAATATTAATTTTCTCGCAGAAGTGCTTCATACATCATATAATTCTGGTGGTGTTGTTAATAATGTCTATGTAACATTTAATTTGTTTTGTTTAAGATTTTTTGTGTTACTTCCATTAGTAACTGTGGCGAAGCTAACATACAATATTTTAACCTTGAAACTTGAAATGCGTAGCTTATGTGAAAGTAAATTGTAAGTCGATTTTAATTTAGTTCATATACTCAACGGTTATGTCGTTAAATCACTATGTTTTATTCCAACTGGTATTGTTATAGTAGCTTGTAGGGGACATAGTTTGGTAACATGCCAAATTTCCTAAAAAAATTTAATGGTAAGGTAAACTTATAATGGGAATGAACCTAAAGTGCTAGAAATTCGACCGAAATCCGTATGTCGATTTCTGGTTATTGAACTCCTATCACAGTTGTAGAGATAACAGTAACCACTAACAGTTGAGAAAATCTAGAACAATTAATTACTGATTATTAGTAATGTTGTAGCATAGTCTAGAAATAATTTTGTTATTGTAACTCCATTAAAGGTGGAAAAGTTTTCCAAACATTTTAATATTTAAAGCTTTGCAATATGAAAAATGTTTTTTAAATAACACACTTGATTTTGATAAGATTCTTCAGAGTAAAATAGATATTTAAAATAAATTCCAAACAATAACCAATAATTTATTCTACATCTTCTAAAGGCTTTATTGGATACCTCGATCATTTTTTAAATTTTAGGAATATGTTCCAAATATGTTCCACTGATTTATGTTCCAAATTTTCTTGTATCCACTATAAAGAAAATCATTTCTCGTTGGGAGTATAAGTAGCTCCAACAAACAGCCACGGCCCTGAATACATTAGATAAAAGAATATCAGACAAATAATGGCAACTCACAATATCTCCTTTTTATAGGCACAATCTGCATATCCTAGAAACTCAGAGGTAAATGAACATACTTACACAAATATTTCCACTTCAACTGCCTTCAGCATCTTATCGGAGGACGACATTCCAACTGGATTAGCTCCAAGATCCTTTCCTCCCATCTCAAAAGATACAAATTCTTCCACATTCGAGAACGTGTCTCAATCTATAGGCCAAGATCACCAAATCTTCCCCCAAAAGGAAACTTCCACAAAAATGCGTCTCCATTGACTGTACCACGGAAGTCTCATCACTGTCCTACCCATCATTCTAAACACACTTCTTTTTACAACAAAGCCCCAACAAACTTGGCAAACAAACACAAAACGAAACTTTCTTCTTCTTCCTTTCTTCCATTAAAGTTTTCCAGTGTTGCATCCTCTTCCAATGAGCATCCAGCATCAATCACTGAAGAGGTGGTGTCCATTTTAACCAATGTCTCACCCAACGTTATCGAATACATTTTTCTAAAATTTTATAGATTTTTAATAACTCACCATCTTCATCTAACAATAATATTAATAATAATATCTTGAAATATAATTCACAATAAATCTTTCTACTTGTTATACGTTTTTATTAACTAATATTATACTTAATAATTCTAGATATGTAAAAAATATATTTTTATCTACTTTACTTAATTAATGACATAGATATCCCACGAATTACCTTTTTATTCAACAGTATAATTATCCTTTATAACCTTCTTTATGGACCTTAGTATAATTCAGTGGAACTGCAGAGTATTCATTCTAATAAAAGAGAATTAGCGTGTTACCTATTTTATCCAGGTCTTCTTCTCATCAGTAAAACCTAGCTTTTACCTCATACAAATTTCAGCCACAGAGGCTATATATGTAATAGATTAGATAGGACAGATGGTTATGGTGGTATAGCCATTTATTCAAAACCAAACATGATTATTTCTAAAATCAATCATTCTTTAGATTGTCATCCGGACATTCAATATGATTTCTTAAAAAGAGCCAAAATTAGTTTTGCTTTCTTATATATTCCTCCTCAAATTATAAACAGGACAGATCTCTGGCGCACAATTAGGAATAAAATTTCTGCTCCATTTATTATACAGTGATTTCAATCCCAACCATTCCATGTAGGGTAGTTTCCACTCCAATGTCAATGGCAACAACCTACTCAAATTCATTGACGAAGAAGACTTAACCATTCTCAATGATTCGTCACCAACTACCTCGAGGACTGGGAATCAGTTCCCAGTCCTCTGAACTGATTTGAAAATGCCTTCAAGAGCCATACGCAAGTGACCACTATCCAATTTTCTTTAATATCTCACATATCCAAAATGATTTATTGTAAATTTTTTCTATATGGATATTAAATGAAATTTCAGAAAAGCCAATTGGTCTATTTTCAATCTCTTGATCTCCAAGACTTAGATTATAACTCTCTAGTAAGTGATATTAATAATTCGGCCAATTAATTTATTTGCTTCAGAACAAACAATTATCATAAAAAGGTTTGCTATTGGTGGGATGATGAATGTTAACAATTGTCCAAAAAATGAAATACGTTCCACTCGATTCTTAAAAAAACACCATAGAAGCATATGTAGAATTTAGAAGAATATCTTCTTTTGTTCTAAAAACTATTCACCAAAAAAAGAAACAAAGTTACGTAACTTTTTGTGAATCACTTGCACGCGATTCCAATATATCCAACATTTGCTCAAATATTAAATACCTAACTTTATCGCAGACGCCGAAAACCCAAAAACTTTAACCTAACTTCTGTAAAGAAGATTTCCTAGACATGGTGGCCCCACCGCTTGTTCCAAAATGTACTGACTACTCGATCGAGTCTTCATTGGATTCTCATTTTCTACTTAGTTCTATTTCATATTCAGAGTTTTCTTCCTTCCTCTCTTCTAATTCAGATTCATCTCTTGGTCTTGATATTGTTTCATACTGAATGATAAGAAACTTGCCATTTAAATTATTTCTCTTATATAATCCCATATTAAAGTCTTTGGATATTTCCGATTCCTAGTTTGACTTGTGCCACAAGTTAGGTTCTGATCCTAAGTCTTTTTATAAGTACAAACCTATCGTCCTGTCTTCTTGCATAAGGAAAGTTTTTAACATATTATTAATTAACATCTCTAGTGGCGGTTAGAAAATTATAATCTTCTTCCGAATTTAATGTTTAGTTTTCATAAAGAAAAACAGACTACTGGAAGGATCGGTACTCAACCCCATACTTTTCAACATATAACTCTGTGAAATAGGCAAATTTCTCTCTCCTCATGCCAAAATATTATTATATGCGGCTGATTTAGTCATATCCCACACGAATAATAATAGATTACACATCCAAAATAATCTTCAGTCATCCCTTTCTAATTTGTCCAATTATTTATTTCTCTTGGGGTTAACTATTTCTTTGCAAAAATGTAAAGTTCTTCTTTTCTCAAAATCTCGGGCTTCACATACAATTCAGATTACTTCTATTGGGCACATAATTTTAAATGTTTCATATTATAAATATCTTCGCATTTTCCTTGACTTCAAACTTTCTTTTGACCATGATGATAATCATCTTCATACCGCCTGCTAAGAATAAATAGTCTTAAATGTCTTACTAGAATCAACTGGGTCCGTAATTCTTCTGTAGTTCAATACTGCATGTATTCGTTTCCTTCTTGACTACGGTTATGCAATTTATATGGATACCAACAAGATGAGACTACAAAAAATAAACCAGATCCAATACTAAGCTATTCTTATTTTTCTAGATTATATGCGCTTTTCTCAACCCAACGCTGTGATGCTGGAGGCAGGAGAAATATCCTTCATACACAGATCGTACTATCTTACTTCCAAATATTTAATAAAATGATATGTATCTAATAACATTATCACGTCTATAACAAATTCCCTCAATCATCTAATAAATAAAGCACCGAACAGATGCTTAACATCTTCTCCTTTAATTTCTTCTTTCAGAGATTTCCCAGACATCTTGAATAAAATGGGGTCATCCCGCACATACAGACTGTACACTTCTCCATATATCTTCTTCTCCCACGATTCCAAAATATATTACTTTAGGACAGAATCTCCTTGGAACACCTCACAAGTTTCTTTCAAAGGCCTCTCACGCTTCCTTCAGTTTAAAGATCTCCAATTCAAGAACAATACAAAATTCTATTCCGATGGATCCACGATTTCTAATTCTTCATGAATTGGTATATTTTATCCTGCTCTCAATATTAATATTCCTCCAATCTTTGATATTTTCTCATCTGAAGCTCTTTCCATTCTAAAATGTATTGAGCTCATCATTATCCATGAAATCCAAAAATCAGTTACATTTTTAGTGTGATTACATCCATTCATTCTATTGTATTTGACAGATGGCAGTCGGAATGATCCGATCCTAACACTCTCAAATGTAAAAAGCTAAAGGTTATTCTCCTTTGGTAAGAAAGAAACCTTGGTTTAAAGAATAAAAAGTCTCATCAAGAAAAGTCCCTGCACCTAATAGAATTAGAATGGGGCATGCATGTTTTCCAGTGATCTGAATAGGATTGCTATGAAATCTAGTCCCCTGCCTGTTTGCGGTCAAAGAGGGGATCTGAACCACCTTATTTTTCAATGTTCCTTAAATACTTTTAATATTAATAATTTTCATAACAATTTATGGTCTCTAAAAATCACCGTTCCTTCTCATATAGATACATATGCATTTTATACAGTTTTATAAAAGATTCGAATTTAAAACTATGATGACATTTAATGATGATATGAATAATGTTTAGTTACATTGACTAAAAATTTGTGTTGAATTTATTTGGTGAAGTTTTATTGGTATTGACTAACAATTTCACCTTATTCTTTATTTGCTTGTTTCCTTTTCTCTTTTCCACATTTGTTTGCTTGCGAATTCTACACATCGTATATAAAGTTATATATAAAATATT
>WYDF02043484.1:0-12369 GCA_009867245.2 Adranes taylori | reverse complement strand
GATATAGAATGTCGTCCTGTTCAGGAAAATCTATGAGTGGTGTGTGGCGAATGGACAAATCGTTTACCAGAATGTTTTTTTACTCAAGAAAATTTGGCTCGAAAAGTACGTTGTTAGGTACTTTATAAGTGTTTTCCAGAAAGTCAGCGAAAAGCTCCGCTTTAGCAGTGGAGTTGTTTAGTCAAACTTGAGTGGGACTTTATCTATATTACCAATCTGACTGGGATCAAACTGATAATGTTTTCGGAAGTTCATGATATAGGAGTGAAATTGCCAATTTTATCCTCACAATCGGCTGGTATTTTTTGAACAAGTTTGGTGCGTGTCTTCATATACAGACCATTTCTCTTCTTGAAGATTAAATATAATTTGGGTGTTCAGTTTAAGTCCTTTATTTCCTCATTTTCTTTCCTTACCTCTTGCATTTCTTTCGCAATCCTTTTTGCTTGTATTATGACCATTTTCGTTGAGACTGCACAGCCAATGGCGCGCTAGCCTTCAACCCAGTATCTGAGGTATTGTTCTAATTGTGGCTAATTTGCACGTTTTCCTTGTCCAGCGTTCCTAATTCTAAGAGTCGTCAGAAGCTCTCTTTTTCTTGATGTTTCCACTGTATGATTGCAAATCTAGATGGAGGAGGGCCAAAGTGGCCCTCAGTGCCATGGTTTCCATCCTCCTTGACGTATTCTACCACTTTCAACTTGAAGTTTGCGGAATATGAAAGCCGTTTTGTATTAATAGACATTTATGGGTACTACCTAATGATATTTTATTCTTTGCCAGCAGTACAGTACTTCTTCTACTTCTCTACTTTAGTTTGGGAAACCCACTTAAGTGGCACCTATTTGAAAATATTGTGTCACCCTCACTTGCTATGATGTCAAATTAAAAACAAAAGTTTTTGAACCCACGGAAAAAATCTTATCCACGGAAAAAATCAGTAATTAGAGATTAATTTATGGATAGTCATTAGCTTCTTCCATTTTAACTATTTATAATGAGGATGCAAGAAGCTTTTTGCCAAACCAGCATTCTGTACAATTTGTTTATATAATTTCTTTATTGTTGGTTTTACATATTCACTCTGTGAATTAAACATTTTCATATAGTAAAAATAAACAATCTTCATTAAAATTTTTAGCATTATATAATGAACATTTTGCCTATCTATACATAAATTCTCACGGCAGATTTCATTTTGCATTTTCCACTATGATTGACATAGTTTTGTATCCAGTAATAAAACAAAAAAACTTAGTAGCGCAGTTTTTCCAATCAATGATGATATAAAATCATTCAAACCTGAAAGCTTTTACATGAGCATAAATTTTCCGAATGTTTTCCAAATGTACATTTCTCATATATACATTAAATCAACCAGTGTGAAATGCTTCAAGGCGTGCGTTTAGTCAGACATTTTACGTGATGTATTTTATATTTTTAGTTAGATGTTTCATAAATATTTTAATACTTATGTACTAACTTACATATTGGCAATGATTCTGTAAATTAATGAGAAATTATGAGTTAACAAATTACTAACAATGAATGAGTAATGGACGATTGCTTTTTCGTAAAATAACTATTTGAATAAAAATGGTTCAGCAATATTTAACCATCTTCTTCTCAATCTTCCTACTCCTCAACTACGGAGTTCTCCCCAGAACCAGCAAAAAGCAGCTCTTACGAATATGTCGTAAGGAACATTTCTGACTCGCAGGCATCCCAAAAATCGTTTTTCCAATCGAGCGAACTCACTCTCCTCAAATATGTGGCGATGACAATCAGGGTCAACGCAAACAGGACGGCGCTCATCGCAACTCTCCAACCAATTTCCTCCTCACTCCAAAAAAACCCTCCAACACCTCACAGACCACCGTGAGCTCACTATCCAACCGCGCTTGCGAAATGCACAGCCAGATAAAAAACCTACGCACCATTCTTACTCCCTTGTTTTCAAGGGAGTAACCCAGGACATCTCAGTCCACGAGGTGGAAGAAGCCCTCGAAACCGACGAAACCGAAGTGGGAGCCTTCGGGTTCGTCAAAGTCTTCAGAGTCATTTTTCGACAGACAAACATGCCCCTAAATATGATCCGTGTGATCACAAATGACCGTAGCAGATATGCCACTCTTTTACGCAGAGGCTTGTATCTCTATGGACGCTTCTACCTTGTGGAATCATCCCACAACTCGACACCAACCCCAAAGCAATGCACCAAGTGATTTGGCCACTCTATGAATGAGTGCCTAAACCAGCTGAGCTGCTCCAAATGCAACCAGTACCACCGTGCTCGCATAATATGCGAACAAGCCCACCCCAAATGCCTCAAATGTGGCGACAGACATGACGTATGGTCCAAAAATTGCCCCCAAAAAGCAAAAGGCTGAGGAAGATCTGGCGCTCAACCCTCTGCTCCACACAGACGACCTTATCCGGGTCCTAACTTCGACTCTCATCAATGTCTTGCCTGAACGCTCATTCTTGTCTGAACGCTGAAGTCATTTTTGTTTCAAGTAATGTTTTTTTAGCCCTAGTTATTTATTTTCTAGGATCCTTTAATAATTTTTTTTCTAGCCTCTAAACATATAATCATCTTAAAACTTTAAATACTTTAGTAGCTCATACTAACAAAAAATCTGACAACACTACATCCTTTTAAGTTCAAATGCATGTAATTGAAATAAATCCTCGTCGCTGACCCAGTTTGCATTAAGTTGCTTAAGCTTTTGAAGCGAAATCGGATACAAACACGATATTTACATTTGCGAATGTGTCCGCTTGGACTTTGCTCAAACGGTTTTAACATGTGAAGGTAATGTCATCGTGTTTTTTGGGAGAGGGATTTTGTAAGGATTCAGGATATTGTTTCTCTAGTTCGAGTCGTATCAAGAGAGGAACTTTCCCATTGTTTGATTTGAATATATAATTCTAGATCATTGTAATTTTTTTTATGGCATGGACTTATTTTTGATTGCTTTGTTTTATATTTTTAATAGTATATTTTTATAAATCATGAAATCTTTGTACAATTATAATAAGAATTTAACAGACTAAAATCTTGAAAACTGTGTTAATACATTTTTAAATGTTCAAACAATATACTGATAAATTTGTTAAGCTTTCTACATTAATTAAACTTTCTTGTCATAATATACGTAAAGGCGAAGAGACTGCAGCAAAGGATTTTCAGACGTATGCAATAACACACCTAGTGGACCAGATTTAGAGGCCATCTGTATGAAAACCACTATGCACTTGCAATTATGAGAAATTTCGCAACTAGAGTTGATGCCATAGAAGTTGATACTTAGAAGTACAGATCTGTCATACAAAGATGCAAACATCTGAAAAGTATATATGACACCTAGGATTTTCACTTGGCAAAGGCACAATGGCGGACAAAGTAAACTCAATTTCGTATGTGGATGCTGAACTATTACGAACTATTACATGTATTACAAACATGTGAAACATTTCTCACATTTACACAGAAGACCACTTTTGGATATTACAAACAGCAGAGGGGCAGACCTTGGAAGCGACCATCACCTAATGACACCATCCATGAGAATTAGAATTGTAAATTCCAAGAAGAGAAAACGAGGACGACGGAGAAAGTTTAATGTAGTAAAACTTAGCCGAAGCGCAGAAACTAAAGAGATGTTTTGTGGACGTATTCGAGGACTACTTGTATATAATAATAAACACAAGCGTATGCTAATTGTCAAGAAACTTTAAATTACATTGCTTTAATAAGACATAATCCAAGGTGATAATTATTGACTAAAATATATTGTGGAACATTTGATATACGTTTTAAGTAACAGTAATGACAAGTTTCGCGAATTAAACATTAACATGCTTACAACTTAAGTGATGAGCAACTTTAAGACATCAAAACGAATCTTCACAATTAGCATACGCGTGTGTTTATTATAAAACATTATTATATGCAAGTAGTCCTCGAATACTACCATATTATAATTTAGAACATAAAAACAGATTCCAATCACCACAAAGAGAAAACGAGGAACAGTCGGATGTAGAAGACCAGCGGTGCTAATTGAAGGAAGTCATGAGAGGGACGTGTGCTTCAGTACTAGGGTACGGGAAAAAAGAACGCAGATCATGGATGTCTGAAATAATATGGGATATTATAGAATGAAGGAAAGAATCTAAGATGAGACTACAAGCAGGGACACGAAACATCAGCCACCACCCCATAAGTGAGCACAAAGACAGACAACAGACTACTTAACAGAGTCAAACAAAGTGCAAGGAGAGATAGGAGAAGACTTTTGGGAGAGATGGCTAAAGAAGTGGAAGAAAATCCAAGACAAGAAAACAGCAAAGAACTGTACAGGATCATTAAACTAAAAGAAAGTTAAACCACAGGAAACCAATAAAAGAAACACAAAAAAACCGTTTAACGAACACCTCAGAGCAGCCCAAGCAATGGGGTGAATTCTTTATGGCAGAAGCGACCCACTGCAGTGAGCCAAAACCAACAGGAAGAGAACCAGTATGTAAAGCAGCTAAAGGTAGATCTTAACCAGATCATTCGAGCAGAGGTTGTCGTAGCAATCAGGGTGTACAAAAATGGCAAAGCTTCAGGTATTGACAACATACCTGCAGAAGCACTTAAGAGCAACGCTGAACTGACAGCAGAAATGATGTTCCATCTATTAAACCAAGTGTGGAAGATAAAAGTAATGCCAGCTGATTGGGAAAGTGGGGTGCTCGTAAAACTATCAAAGAAAGGGGACCTCACCGAAAGCGATAACTAGAGAGGTATAACGCTTCTGAAAAGCACTGGATGGAAGATTAAGACAGGAGCAAGCTGAATTCTGAGAGCGCATATGCTATACGGACCAAATCAATACCCTAAGAATCGTAGTGGAGCAAACGCTTGATTAGCAGTCGCCCCTATATCTGACGTTTGTCTATTTTGAAGAAGCTTTGAAAGCATAGACCGAAATAGTTTGTGGTCAGCGCTAAGAAAAAAATAGAGTCCCAGAAAAAAATAGTGCACCTAATTAAGGCAATGTACAGTGGATACAAGGGACAAGTACTTCACGAGGGAGAATTTTCTGATGGATTCGATATAAAACTGGAGTAAAGCAAAGCTGTTTGTTCTCGGCTATTCTATTCATAGTAACGCTGGACCAAATAATGCGGAAAGTAGACGGAACTAAGGGAATCCATTGGGAACTCACTTTGCAGATGATATCTGCCTCCTGACTTAGATGCGCCGAGATATGCAGACCAATCTGGACATTTTATAAACTGAAGCAGCTAGAATTGGCATCAAGATAAAAAAACATAAACAAAAGAGCTACGAGTTAACCCCACCAAGAATGACCCAATCCTCCTCCACGAAACTATTGAAAGAGTCAAAACATTCTTTTATCTAGTGTGTAACATTTTGAGAAGATACTGAGCTTCGAATAAAGAAGGCAAAAGCAGCTTTCGCTTGGACCTCCCGATAAGGAGGTCCAAAGAAAGATTCAAAGATTAAAACAAAAATTGTAATTGTTGGAGTCGAATGTAAAATCAGTACTCTTCTACGGGTGTGAGACGTGGAAGACAACGGCCAGACTAAATCAACAAATATAATCAAAGGTAAACCGATTTTTGAGGACTGTCCTAGGAATTCGATGCCCAAAGAAAATGGCACTGGATTGGTCACACACTACGGCAAGGCCACTAAGGAATGTGAAGACGGTGACAAACATGGCGAAGAACTATAGAGAACGAGGTGGAAAAAATTGACAAGTCCTGGAACACAATGAAACCCATAGCAAAGAACTAAACCCGCTGAAAAACCCCCACAGATGGCCTATGCTTCTTGAAGGAGTACTAAAGGAAATGATGAATAAGATGTATGTTATATTGACATACAACAAGTGAGTTAGTCGCGTCTATAAAAATTAATTAAAAATATAAATTTTAAAATATCCTTGTTAACAAATTATTGCTAAAGTATTGAATTCATAACATTTCGATCGTCCATTGAAGCTTGCACATTAAAACTAGCAACTTTGTAGATTAAGCGGCGCGGACGAGTTTTATAACTTTTCATATGAATGTACAGTTACGTTGAGGACGAATCGTGTAAACGCTGGTATTATTTTATTTCCTGTTAATTCCATTGCAGATCTAGCTCAACATTTTCGTTCCGCGTTCACTTGGGCTACGATTACGTTTTAGTACAATTCCAATACGTTAACAACGAACTTTGTTACTTTGAATTAATACTAGAACAGCAGTCGACAAAATCATGGTTTTTTTAACTATTTTTATAAGATGTTCACAAAAATTTGTTTTGAAAGAACAGAGTATGATATAACCCTTTTGAACTTACCCGTCGTCTGACTTATTTGACTTTATACGATTACTCGGCGCCTCCACCAAATTGTCGCGACCTATTGTTAAGTGTAACCACGTGGGGCTTTCGTTGTTGCTCAGATTTGCGAAAGGTATTACAACATAATGGGATTTAAATTAAAGAATGTAATCTAATTTTATGAAATATGATTAAACATAATTGACCAGTGTTATGTTTACTATTTAAACTTATTATTTAATCAAATTTAATTTTTCAATCAGCCCTAGCATAAAAATGATTAAGTGAATAATTAGAAGATCTTGAATGCATGTATCTATCCGACTAGTCTAAATTGAATTAGTACTCTTTTAATTGCGTACCTCTATGCAAATAAATGTTTAGAATGCGATTATAGCTCTGTGCAAAAGAGCAATTTGATGGCACATTCGCGTGCTCATTGGGGCGAGAAACAATTTCAATGTTTTGATTGCGATTATAATTGTGTACACAAGTGTAATTGACTTGAACAAAAAACCATATAAATGTTTAGAATGCGATTATGTTTGTGTACGAAAAAGCACTTTAAGTGCATATTTACGCATTCATACACGTGAAAAATCATTGAGAATGTTTAGAATGCGATTAGATCTGTGCACGAAAGAACTATTGCAGATTAGACATGCATACTCTTGCGGATGAAAGAATCGCTAGAATGAACAACGTCGATATTACTCTAGCTAGTGAGCCCAATAAGAATCGGGCTAAGGACACATGGCACTGCTATGCTACGTATACGACTGCAAAACAAGTACGAAGGGTATATGCCGAATGTGTCAAACAATTTTATTCCCCAGGGCCGGGGATATTTTGGCTACAAATAGAGGACCTATACTTATGTAGTGTCTATATCTCGCCCATTGTGACTCTGGAACAGTTCGACAATCGGGTAGGAATGTCAATGGAGAGTACCGTAAACCAATCACATCATGTGATCGTCGGAGGTGACTTTAATTCCAAATCGCCCCTATGGGAAGAAAAAGGTGACAATGGAGGATTCGTTATTGAAGACATGATGGCTAAGTATGACCTGGTTGTCATTAATCGGGGAAATGGTCCATCCTTCAGAAGAGGGGAATCAGAATCGAATATAGACGTTACCCTGGCGGCTCCCACCATTAGCAGACAGATAACGGATTGGTCCGGGATTGGGAACGCTAGGTGACCACATGCTTATTCAGTTCAAAGTGGAAATGATTAACGATATTGCGGAATAGGGGCCGCAAAAAACAAAATCATCAGTCCCAACACTGAGAGTGAGATATGCCACCAATGAGATGGTAAAGGAAACACTAGTTGAGGAGTTCAGTAAGCAGATTAAAAAATTAGGTCCGCTAACACAATAACAGCTGAGGAAGTTCTTTGCAGAGCATGTCCAAAAACCTTGCCGGGAATAGGAATACCAGGTAAGAGGAAAGTTTACTGTTGGTTGCCAGATGTTGCAGCTGCGCGCGGTCCGTGAATAGCCGCGTGGAGAAAAGAGATAGGCGCTCGCAAACAGAATGGTTTGGTAGAAATTAACCTACAACTAGTGGAACTCAAAACTGCTCGTAGGAAGTTGCGGATTGAAATTTACCGAAGGATTTCACCTGGCGCAAGTTATGTGAGGAACTGGATAAAAATGTATGGAGGGAGGCTTACCCCATAGTAGCAAAAATAATTTCCTCTGTGGGTAGAAGCCCCTAGCCTATGGTGCCAGGAACCCATGGGGCATAGATGTCATTTTGTACTAAACTATTTCCAAGGGGAAACCCGTGGGAAATTGGCATGCCAATAAGCGGCGCGTAAGGTATTACACCGGTCAGGATAAGCGCAATTCAAGCAGTACCCCTGTGATTGGCTAACAGAAAGCGCACTGCGTCATATATGCTAGCAAATAAAGCCATTAAGGCAATTGCAGAAAAAGCACCGGAACCACTTTTGAGAGTTGCAAATGATTGCGTAATAAACGGAAGATTTTCCAAATTATGGAAAGTGTCTAGACTTGTTCAGAAAAAAGAAGTCCCCAGAAGACCCTCTTCTTGCAAGCCAATTTGCCTGATTGACGGCTTAGACAAAATCCTTGAAGGCATCATAGCTGCAAGACCATATTGATAAGAGCGGAGGATTGTCCCGGAGCCAGTATGGGTTCCGGCCAGGCCGAAACGCAGTAGACGTGATCAAGGCCGTTTTGAATTTGGCTGCTACAACTAACTCCGAGCCCTACCGGCAGGCCAACATTGCCTAATGGTGACACTGGATGTAACTAACGCGTTTAAAAGCATTAGTGGCACGCCGGGTACTACCCTACTTGTTACGGGTAACAAGAGATGATCTACGGGGCTGCCAGATTTTAGTAGCAGAAGGTGCTAACAGGGTGAAATTTAATATGACGGCCGGGATTCCCCAGGGATCTATACTGGGACCAATGTTTTGGAGCATTGCCTATGACGGCATATTAAAACTAAATTTGGCGGAAACAATGCAAGCGTTAGTCTTCGTTGATGACCTGGCCATAGTTATTACGAACCAACACGCCGATCAACTCCTCGCAGATGCTTTCTATGCGATTTTTAAGATATCGAAATGGGTCTCAAACAAAGGGTTGTGCCTTGCCGCAAATAAAAAGCTACTTGGTTATCAACAAGAAGAAGCAAAAGGGATGGGCTTCTTGAAATTAAGGTGAACAGGCATAAAGTACCGATTAGACGAGAAATAAGATATCTAGGTGTTTTACTTGAAACTAACTTCAGATACACTCGACAATTAGTAGCAGCAACCTATAAAGCGTGGGCAGTGTGCAGTTGAAGTCGAAATCAGCAGACATATGCTAATTGGAGTACTGGGCGAGAGGACAAGAAAGGTCAAAGAAATAAATACCTACTAGTGGACGGTGTCCACTGATGCAGCGGAGGTTATAGCAACCCTTGTCTCTGCATATCTCTTGGTTAAAGAACGCAAATCAGCATATGACACAAAGCAGCACGGGGCGGGAGTCCCATGTAACTTCCTGAGGTATTCCTTCTTAGTTGAATGGTAGAGTAGATGTGAGAAGTCTCCATCAGGGCGTTGGACACACCAGCTGGTGAACGATCTAGAAAGCTGGGTCGCAAGGAACCACGGCGAAACCATATATTGGCTAACGCAGCTCCTGATGGGACTTAGGAGATTTAATCCTTATCTGTACCACATTGGCGCAAGCGCTGACTCACGACATCAATGCCGACCTACTGATTGGCGAAATAAAAGGCTGACCGATCTACTGATTGGCTGATTGCGAAATTCGGAGAGCGGTTACTAACTTCGCGATGTGTGGTTTGCAGAAGTAACAGCAGACATAGGCCGATATTAGGTATGTAATATAGGCTCAAACTCGGCTAGGTTAGTATAAATTGACGAAGTAGGTACGAGGGGAAAATAAACTGCGGTAAAAACATATCTCCAGCCTTCGAGACGTCATGCACATTATGTGCGATTCCAGGAGGCTGGTTGAACAGTGAAGGAAAGGGTTTAGTGGTTCTTAACTTACGAGTGTGGGACCCCATATAATACATGAACCAGTATGGGTCGTAAAAGTATTCCTAAACATCAATTAGCTTCGAAACGTTTTAATGTTGAATGTATATTCAGGCTTTGGAGCCGATGTATAAATATTGGTTCCGGCTCTAGATTCGGCTCTGAAGCGTTTCCTTTAAATAAATATATGAAAAGTATATATTATTTACCGACCGTCTTATTAGGACTGTCTGGAGGTGAGGTGGAGTCATAGAGAAGGAGTATAGTAACGTGATGATGAGGGAGGGGGGGGGCACAAAAAATAGAAACAAGTCCTGCTGAGGAGCTAAGAATTGTCTCATTTTAATCGTACAATATACGTGCAACTTTCACTGTTCAATTTTTTGCAACTTAGACTCAATATGCCTCCGGAGCAACCGGTTCCAAACATGTTCATAGAATTCGGGTTTTATCTGTTGAAGCTCAATTACGAAATTCTACTCCTTGCAATGCTCTGGCCTGCAATGGTAGTATACGTATTTATCAAATCTTTCTTCTTCATCGGCTTTTCTGTTGAGATGCACTGGTGTCTTTTGCAACAACGTTTAGTTTGTTTCCACTGTAAATAAGGACAAAATTACTTTTTTATTTTTATTTGAACGTATTAGCGCCGTTATTAAAACTTTTACATCGCATCTAAAATGTCCTTATTGTCAGCATTATCCGCGCGTGGATTACGAATTTCAACTAAAACATTTTCCGGCAATATTTATTATTAAATTATTATCCCTATCTTTATGTACAAATAAAAAACAAACAAGGATAAAAAACATTTTCTTTCAGTTTCTTTTTATAGAAAACTATATGTTTTATAGATTAATTTTCCGTCTAGAGATGAAGTGAGTGAAAAGTGGAATAAGTTGTTTAATATATATTAAATCCTTGTAGTGTATCAATTTTTCTTCTAGCCTGCGAAAAAAAAAAGGACGAAGGACAAAAAATCCAATATACGCATATTTTTCATCCGCTCCTTACAGAGACTAGTGGCCTGTCTTCTACTTAAATCTGATACAATATTCAAAGGAGATCGGGTACAAATTTTTATTAATATATTTTATATTTTTTGAATTTACATTTTTTTTTTCTAGATTTATATCTTTGTTAAAACATTGTTAAAACGAACACAGAGAATATAAAACCATTTTAAAAGAAATACAATTTATTTTTTTGACACAAATATTGTTGCTTAAAAATGCACGACAGTTTCGTTGGGTGGGTTTGTATTTAATAAATAAATTTATAAAGTTTACTTCAATCAATCGAGAAAACTGACCCGATTATTAAAGGGATCGAAGAAAATGAAGAGGTAAATAAAAAAACTTTATTTGGTTATTAATTAATCGATAACGCTGAAATTCATAAAGTAAGCCCATAAAATAATTAAACACAACTCGATTTCTATTTATTCTATTCTGAAAAGTTTAACACACATGCAATAAAGTTTGAAGCCTATTCGTCTAAGTAAATGCAATAAGTACCCAGTAACATTTAATTAGTTTAAATTTAATCAAACTAGTCAAAAAAATATTAATACTTACATATGTGCTATAGACATTTTCGATTAAAATTACTACACTTAGGCTTATTTTTCAGCTGACTCTGCGTGTGTATACGCATAGTTTTTTTATTCGGCCCCCTACTTTTTTCTACCGCTAGCGGCTGTTTCACCGTCTGTTCTACGTTTCTTCCTATTAAACAACTATCGCTTTCCTTGACTCCCAATTTCCAACTATAGCCATTGCCGCAAGGGAGCATCTATTATTTTTTGGTCGCCCTCTGTGCTAAGTTCGGTGTGCTTTTAGCGACGCGACTTTTCTCCTCCTACAACCCCTTTCTATTTCATTCCTACAAGATGCAGGTGCTAATTAAATCATACAAGAATAGCGCTAAGTTTACATCATGTTTCTATTTAAGAAGGGTAATATAAGGCTATATTTACATAACAACTTAGTGTTTAGAACTAGTATACCGGTGAATTCACATCCCCATGAATCCCCCGGTGCCCATATTTGCTTTCGGCGGCCGACAGCTACGCTACGCTTCGCTGTCCGATTGTTCGGTTAGGTTTAGTCTGGCGTACTTCGCACGCCGGACTGAACCTAACCTCACTTTGAAAGAATAACATATGAGTATTGAAAGAATGAAAGTATTGAAAGAGTATAAGTATTCATATATTTCGAAAAGGCTTTCGACCTCGTAAATCAACACAAAATGTTGCTAGCGCTGGCGGACTGTCATATTGATCATCGATATACTTCCCTATTGAAAAACGTATACAAGCGGGCAACTGCATGTGTAAGATTACATGCAGACACAAATAAATTTCAAATCGAAAGAGGAGTTCGTCAGGAGTCCGAAACTGTTTACCATCGTATTGGAATATGCCTTTAAAAGAGTAAACTGGGAAGAAATGGGCATAAATATCGACGGAGAGCTGTTGAGCCACA
>WYDF02043473.1:0-12369 GCA_009867245.2 Adranes taylori | reverse complement strand
AGATCGGTCGGTCGGAGACAGAATTCGTGGTTGAAGGATCTGCGCAGATGGCTCGGAAGAACCTCAACAGAAATTTTGAGAGCAGCGGTTTCGCGTACAATGATAGCCAATTGGATCGCTAACCTCCGAAGGGAGATGGTGTCATAAGAAGAAGAAGAAGATGTTTAGTTACTAAGTTTTTCCACCATAGCGAAGAAAGCTAATCATATATATTGTGCTATTTTACCGCCCGAAATTTGACTACTTAAGAATGGTGACATGTTCGAAATTAAAACAAAATGCGATTTTGAATTGGCTTAAAACAAAAGCAATTTAATGTGCCCTTCACATTTGAGTGCTGAATAATAAATAGGGCCGACATACATTCTCTTTTCGTATTGGAGTTACTTCCCAAAACAATACTGATTCCGGACAGAGTTCCCCATGAGGATCGGGAAATTCATAAGTTGGCAAGTTTGGCGCGCGAAGCACTTCAAGAGCGAAGCGGTCCGCGCCATAAGCAAATGTGCGGACCAGGTGTTTCATGGGTAGGTGATTTATACGGTGTGAACTAGTGTGAATATGTTTAATTTCACAATTAATATTTGCTAAATCTGTCTTTACATGGGATCACGACAAATGTTGTATCATCGTTTTTGAAAAACCTCGTAGTATTCATTCCATTGTCGCCCTGACAAATGGAATAACTATAATGGACCCAGCTAAATGTATTCATTGAAGCAGCAGAAAACCCAATAATAAGAAAAATTGAAAACGTCAATTTGTTTTTATGCAAAAAAAAATTATACAACCCTATATATGTTTTAAACAAACTCTGGTATATGTTTTTAAACATACATTTTTATAGCTACCCTGGTAGTAACTAATTACTTTTCAAAACCTAGTTATTTTTTTTTAATCTAGTTACATTTTTCAAAATTCAAATGGGGAATTCCCCCAGCCCATACGCGCAATTTGAACTTACATGCAAAAAAAACATTTAGCAACAACATGCGGTATCTCAAGCCGAATGCGCAGCACAATAAGTAAGCAATGACGCAATAATCTGCGTTAAAAAAATGTCCACAATTCTCCAACTAAAGTCTAGCCCGGAAAGGATCTGTCAGCCACAATATTGGTTTTTAAAATGGCCTAAACTATTTATGATCAACGTGACCGCACAAATGATAACGTGACGTCATCGATTGCGTTTAGAATGAGTCAAGGTGTTGGCATTTTTTCTATTTCACTTTCGTACGTCTCTTGTATTCATATCACTCCGATCCGTTCATACGTAATTTAAAGAAGGGATAATAAGGAACAATTTATCCCTAAATTGTTCAAAAATTTAAAAGAGCACCTTATTTTTCAATGTATGTGCGTATGCATGAAGGTATGGATGTATATTCAAAGCTACTAGTAAACTATTGGACCGATCGGAATGAAATAGTGATAATGTTTTTCTAAATCCAAGATGGCGGAAATGCGTCATTTTTTTATCAAAAATTCAGTTTTTAAGCAAGGAGGATGAAATTTTGTACACATGTAGTACCATGTATAAACTAGTCCTATGTCTCTACCTGCTATAGAATGCGACGTTGCCACGTTGTAAGTTCAAGAAACTTTTCAATATGTACCGGAAACTATAAAAGATAGGACATTAGGATAAACTTGATTGTATAATCTAAGGCTACATAAAGTTATTTTTATTTTATTTGAAACATTTTTTGCTAAAAGCACATTTTATATATACAGGGTGTTTCTTGTGTTGAAACATTTGCGGCCTATTTGGTCGGAAACTGATTTTTTTATTTCTTGTATCGAAAGTTGTTTTAATATTTAATTTGACCTTATTTAATTTTGAGCGTGATGCAATTTGACCTTGAAAAAATTTTACTATCTTAAATATCTTGGTTCCTATGAGAGTTGGCAAAACTAAATTTCGGGAACGTATGTAAGACTAAGAGAAAATAAAAGTACAAGCCTAAGAGTAATATGACTAAGAGGAGATCAATTTTACAGAAGAGATCAGTTTTGCCAATATGCGCAATTGAATATACTTAACTGATTTTGAGCAATAAAATAATTTTCAAATAATTTCATTAACATGATATATTTCATTTAATTAACGGTTTCTCTTTAACTGTTGTTCAATATTTCAAAATCGAATTATATAGGAATCCAATACCTTTGTGTATTATATTCCATGTATGTTGCAACGTTTGAAAGGTAAACATACATATAGCGGACAACACGAGAAAATCTACAACAGATTTTACAAGCAATAACTGTTCGTAATTCCAGACAAATCCCAAGAGCACTTTTCGCACGTTATACAAATACAGAACACGCATTGTTTCCCAACACATATCATCTCCTATCATCATACATTCGAGAAAAATATAGACCCAAGGCATATAGAGCGACAGACAGCTCAACAGCATTTACTCTGAAAAGCTTTACTAGCAGTACCTAGCACACTTCCTACCAAAATCCTGTTTCAAGCATAATTGGACAGAGTACAGAAGAAGGCTGCCAACTTATGGAAATAATTTTATACATAAATCTCTCGTACAGTTTTCTAAACCATAAATGTATTCTTAACTCTCAAGATCCTTAGCGTAACAACTCGTACTACTCCGTCGTTGCCGTGCGGAATTATCCTGAAAAGGGCCTAGCAACCAATAGAAAGGCGATACATTGTCTTCCTTAATGAGTACTTAATTTCCTTTCACGTGAGCGTCACATTGCTTCTCATGTTCGGAGTGGGCAGCTCCAGTTTGCACTCATCTACTTCCCAAAATCTGGATTTGTGATTAAAGTAACAGATGATTTTACAAGGAGGTAAGTATGAGGATGACATCGGACCGGACAATACTCCTCAATAAATAGTTCTTTGTAGAATTGAATGAGTCGGTCGTAGGCGAATTTGCTCATTGCAAATTAGTGACCAAAAAAGGGCTGCACGTAACAAAATGTCTATTTTAACAGGAATCCCGAAGTAAGGATCTGCTAATTGTATATTTGTAGATAGCTTCAGATCGCCTGCTGACATAGATTGCATATTTCTGGCATAACTAACCAGTAGGTATTAAACCCTTTCTTATTTATAAAACCTATATGTAGTTTGCATCTAGATTTGATTATGGAGGACATGTAATTTATAATCGTCACATATATGTTAATGGCTGTCAGAGGTACCTTAAAATGGTTACAAACTTCCTGAGTTACATCATTTGATTGAGATGCTGAATCCAATAGAGCTTTATACTTGTGGAGGTTATCCACATCATCCATGACTGAAACAAGAACAGTAGACAAAAAGATTTCTGCAGGAACCTTTAATGGATCCATGTAAGAACTCTATATATGAGGTGATGTACTACGTGATGGTTACTCTAAAGGTAGAGAGTAACAGGATTGCCTTTGTTGCACGTTCTACAACAGGAAGATTTATCTTGCCTGCAAAGTGGCCAGTGGCTAAACATTTAACACAGACCCTTAAATCCTTGATGCGCTATCCTCTGTTTTGAGCAGGGACACGAACCGTTATTTTTTCGACAAAGAAAAAATTTATCGGTTCAGTTACGGTTTTCGGTTTACGGTTTTTAGTTCAGATGGTATTTAAATATTAGCAAATTAATGTCAATACACTCACACCACCCATATCTTTTTTTATCCAGATTTTCGCTATAACTTACGGTGCTCACATACATAATTAAAATGTCAAAAGCCAGAACCTTCCATACCAGGGCAGCAACATATTCTGAATCAGAATAATTTTTTATAGCAATAAAAACTTAAAAACAAAATTATAGCAATTTAATAAAGTTACTACATTATATTTACTTACTTACTGAATTCCTTTCGCTCTTATCCAGAGCACTTTCAGCTCTGCAATGGTCTTTCTTTCCTTCTTTACCCCTTCATTCATAGTCCTTCCCTTGATGTCTTTGGTCTTCCACGTTTCCTTTTTACCTGGGGATTCCAGAACAAAAATTGTCTCTCCACAGCATCCTGATTTTTTCGGAGGGTATGACCATGCCACCTCCATATTCTTCTCTTGATTCGAATGGAGATGGATTTCTCTTTCGTTTGGTTCCAAAGATCTTCATTAGATATCACATTTGGCCAGAAGATTCGAAGAATTTTTCTGAGGCATCTATTTAGGAACACCTGAGGCATCAAATTACTGTTGATTTTGGAGGTGACCTTCAAAGTCTCAGAACCGTATAATAGCACTGCTTTCACATTGGCTCTGAAAATGCGGAGTTTGGTCGTTGTGGAAATCTCTCTTTCCCTCCAGAATGGACACATCTGAATGAAGACTCCATTTGCCTTAAGGATTGTTGGTCTGACATCTGCAGCTGCACAATCATCATGGGTCATTATGCTCCCAAGGTACGTGAACTCTTCTACATTTTCGATGTCCTCATTGTTCACTCTCAGTGTTCTTGCATCTCTTGTGTTTATCTTCATAAACTTTGTCTTGGAGGAGTTTACATTCAGACTATGCCCCTCTTTTTTTTCCATCCGTGGCTTTCCTCATCACCAATGTCCAGAACCAATAGAAAGATTGTTGGGTGCAGAATACATTCCTGGCGAACTCCTGACTTGATGACGAATGATTCCATGATTTTCCCCTCGTTGTTGACACGGCATATGTAATTGTTGTATGTTTAATTACTTTTGTTATCTTCTCAGGTATCCCGTATTTCTGCAAGGTTTTTCACATACTGCCACTTTGAATGGAATCGAAGGCCTTATCAAAATCTACGAACAGAAGCAGAAGACTAATGGTAAATTCATTTGAGTGCTACTTTGGTCAGTACAAGAACGATGACTTCTAAACCCTGTTTGCTCCTTCCTTATTTGTGATCCCACTTGTGTTTTGATTTTGTCCCACGTCACCCGCGTCAGCACTTAGCTTGGAATTAATAGTAAGGTGATTCTTCTCAAATTATGACAGTTAGTGTTGCCCCCTTTCTTGAGTAATTTGATAGGAAATCCCTCTCTCCATTCTTATGGCAAATTTTCTTTGTTCCAAACCATCTTGAAGAGATGGTACAGAAGATCAGTGGCGGTGTCTGGGCTAGTTGACAGGACCGCTGGTGAAATATTATCTGCTCCAGGAGCCATTTCATTTTTCAGTTGCTTGATCGCTGTCTTGATCGCTGTTTTGATCTCCTTCTTGGAGGATGGGTCCGAGTTAGTTACATTTCCTATTCCTTCCTTCTCTATTCCTATTCCTTCTCGCAACTGTACAATTTTGTCTCTTCTTGACGTTCTTGTTCAGCCTCTTCCTCTATTGAGCACCTTTCTCTATTGAGCACCTCCATGAAGTGTTCGCGCCACCTTCCAATTTGTCAGTTTGTCGTTGGTAAATAGGTCTTCTTGTTTATTTTTCATCGGTCTTCTGCGGTTGACTTTCTTCTTGGACAGAGTTCTCGTGACATCGTATGGTTCCTTCATGTTTCCAGCGCTTGCCGCTTTCTTTGCCTTCTCGGCCAATTCGGAAATCCATTACCTGCAATCAGCCTTAGCACTCTTCACCTGCTTTACCTTGGCATTATATTCTGTCTGAAGCTGGATTTTCTGGAAGTGCGTCTTGCTACTGTTTAGTTTCAGTTTCTAATACATATGTGGTGTAAAGTAGCTTCCATAAGCGAAAAAGTTTCTCCGCAAAAATATCGGTTCGGTTTCAATGTGAAAAACTACCTTAATTTGGTTGGGAATGAAACGTTTCTTATTCTCACAGCGTTCAGTAACTACCAATCATCTAAATAATTCGAAGCAGAAACTTCCAGATTACCTTGGTTGCAACATCCTGAAGAGCTGCGCGAAAGTAGTGAAACTTTTGTATGGGATTAATAGCTGAATGGGATTGTATGAGATTGATGGATAAAAGATTTTAAACTCTCATGAAACTCAAGCCATTTCTAATAATTTTGTCAAATGTTGGCAATGTGATAATTTGATATTATACTGAGGTTCTGGAACTTGAGATCCTGACTTTGGAGTTAAGTGTGTCCACTCCAAAGTCTTATTAAATAATGCCAGCGTGGAAAAAGCAGAAAACAAATTAATAAAAACATCCAAGAGGCTCCATCTATCCGATGATGAATGAATCGATCGACGGTAGCAACAAGGTGGCCGAAATAAATCCTGATATATAAGTTGCCTATCTTAATAAATACGGAAAACAAAAACATATTAAAAATTATTTGTCTTCAAATAATAAGTGCCCATTAACTCAATTGGAAGAGCAACCAACCGGCAATCGGGAGATCCGGATTCAAGTCCCGGATGGGGTAAAAAAAATTTCGAGGCACAAGTAATAAGAAATATTTATTTCATAATTTACTTATTAAATAATTTCATCGTGGAGGTTTAACCACGAAACATCAAACATTCAATTAATACTATTATTGTTAATAAATCGAATGTAATTACAACAATCTTTTTAAACATGTATGAATACGTATATTGCTCTTAATGCTCTTAATCCAATTCATTAGATTGAATGTTAATGTAGACAAACTTTGTATGCAAATCCGTACATACATCTTATATCCATTAATTACCTAAATGACTTATTACAATAACCTTAGATATACTATATAAAAACGACTGGTTCGTTTTGGTCAACGATATTATCAAGTTAGCATTAGAATTGTGCGTTTCACTCAAAACCACATCGATCTAATGGTACTCCATTAGATCGATGTGGTTTTACTAGATTGAGTTCTAGTTACGAGCCAACAGAAGAGTAAAAATACAATTATCCTTTTGTTCAATATCTTTTATTCAACTTGTTCATTTCTTGACCCTCTAAATCATTATTGTCACAAAAAGAAATAATTTATTTCTGAAATAGATTATTATAACAATCCAGTGGTTTTATTTTTATTCTGTGTGCTTTATTTGTGAATGGACCAGACTTGCTTCTCTCAAGCTGCTTCACAGTTTTAAATAGGTAAGGGTCTCATATTTAACAATAATAATAATATGTTTAAATAAATATTAAAATGGAGTTTTATTTAATTGATAGCTACGCCCATATTCTACATTTTGTTAAATAAAATTCTGTTAAGCTCACCATAATTTATAATAATATTTTGTGATCTCATAAGGAATTAGTTTTTACAACGAACAGTGCTTGTGGAAACTAGGCTAATTCCATGTCAAAAATAAATAAATAAATTGTACTACAGAAATTCTAAATTAATCTAAAATATATCTAAAATGAAATAAAAATTTCGTAAATTGAAATTATTTTATATTTTATCTGAAAATATATTTATATATGAAAATGTAAATATTATTTATATTTTATCTGAAATTTTATCTGAATCAAACGTTTCAAACATAAAAATGCCCCACACTTTCGTGCAAATCCTTTAAAACTCTATAAATTTTGTAATGCCGCTCCGGTCGTTCGGTAATGATTTGTGAAAGGAAACCGTTTTTAGCTTTAGCAGATAAAAAGGAGGCTCATTTTTTGTATAATTTCCTGGCAATGTGCAGTAGATTTATCTTGAAACAACTTGACGCCCTACGTGGGACGCACGCTCGCGATAATTTCATTATGCAAAAGAGATTTTAATGGCCGTTCGTTATTTAGCCCAAGGGACGTGTCTAATGAATGTTAGATATCTAAGGTGACCAACATATTCTCTCAATTACCAATTCCAATTATTTGTTAGATTAACAACTTTCTTTATTTAGTTAATACTTGTCCATTTGTTCCCACTTGGAAATAAGTTGATTCCATCAACTCGAAGAACGAAAAGAACATGAATGGCGGATATTAGAGACGCTCTCTTAAAGAAGACCCTACAAGAAATGGATTGAATAGGCAAATGGAGATTAGGATGCAAAACTAGACAACTACATGATATAATCTGGAAGAAAGAAATAAATAACAAAAACCAAACACAGAATCTACAAAATTGAGAACATTCTTATCTATGGGTCGGAGGTATGGATGCTCAGCAAGAGGAATCAAAGCAAGCCTCTTGCTGTGGAAAAGAACTTCTGGAGACCTCTGGAGCTGCAGATATCCAATGTTAAATTGGCGGAGAAACTCAAATATAAGACAACAAATGAAAGTCGATATAAATTTGCTCAACGCCACGGACCATTCAAGGATTAAATGGTATGGTCATATGCGTCGAAAGGATTCTTAACCCTTATGTGGCTGAAGGTGGTACCCGGGTACTATTACGGTATAGAATAGGGAATATTTCATTGTTGGGAGGACAAATCAACTTGAGCTTCTAGGACATCTGTAAGTATATAATTTTAAGTAATTTTAGATATGGGGAGGCATTTAGTGTTCGTTTTTTTTTGCCCAGACGAAAAATCAACACATCTGGCGGTACCAGGGTACCATATTTTGTACCATAAAACAAAGAAAATAGAAGTGCTTTCGCCAATGTTTACCTATCGCTCATTGCTCTCTAATTTTCCACTGTAAATTGAATCTTGGCTTCGATAAAAAGTTGTAGCATCACAAACCCATAACACTTTTATGCCATACTTGGACTTTGTGTTCTGCGTTACAAATCTTTCGTCATCTAATCTCTATGTATTTACCAAGCGGTTTTATTGTTCAAACGCTTATGTTTATATTATTATATTTTCTGTTGGGATTCTGTTAGGACTATTTTCTGTTAGGGCTGGGGTATTCATAGATAGTTGAAATCAAAAGTTCTTGGCAGTCAGTCGTGCGAAAAAATTACCTGAAAAGGAATTGAGTCAAGAAATGATGTTTATCAAAAGGAATTATGAATTATGGTTACAAAAAGAAGAAAGCTTCGAAGCTGTCCGCGCCGTAGGCAAATATGGTATCGGGAGATTTCATGGGGTGGTGAATTCATGGGGAGGTGAATTCATGGGGCGGTGAATTCATAGGGAGGCGAATTCATGTTAGGTTAAACCTAAGTGAACAATCGGACAGAGCTGTCCGTCGCCGTTTGCAAATCGTCGCCGTCGCCGTAGGGCTCCGAGGGATTCATGTGGAGGTGAATTCATCCGCTCTCGAATTCATCGGTATACTAGTACGTTAATTTACTATATTTATAATAAAATATATAAATAACGATTTAAATCTAGAATATTTATTAGAATTTTGCTTCAACTCAACTAAAATACAACGGTCTATATGTTTTACATTTGCATGTCTCGTATAAAACAATTCATAGAAGCGAAACAAATTTGCATAAAAATTTGATTACGTAGATATCACACAAGCCTCTATGCTTTGTTTCAGTTAGCAGATAATGAAAAATTTATTTTGAGTACGATATATAAAATAGAATACTAATAGCGAGTTACCAATATTATTTTAAACAATGTGTATGAAATTATTGACTAGAATATTACGAAAACAGTTCTGTTTGATTTAGAAGTGCAAGAAGGATACATCTCATGGATATCAGAAACGAGCAACAAAAAAATTAATCGACAAACTCATCTAAGGGTCTTTAAAATGATTTAAAATGAGCGTCTTTATAATGATTTTTAGATTTAAAATTCGAAAAAATTTTTCGTCCATAAACCACAAAAAATCTGTCCCTAATATATACAAAAACTTTTTTCTAAATTTTATATTTTAGAAAATTTTTAAATTTTTACATGTGTAGAAAATAATTTACATGTACTTAAAAACAAAAAAAAATTATTTCTGCCCTCGTGAAATATTTATTAAAATGAATAAAAATTTTTTTTAAAACTTAAAAGCATTTTTTATTTAAAAAATTTTCAGTCAAAGTTAAATAAATTTACAAAAAAAATGTTTTTTTAAAAATATTGATAAAATAAAATCTAAATTTAAACTAAATATATAATAATAAATTATTTTATTAAATTTAAATTAAGTAATATATTCTAAATCATATTAATATCTGCAAAAATATATTAATATCTGCATTTCCATTAAAAAAGTAATTTATGTTTATAATATGAAATAATTATTTATAATCTATATAAAATAAACACCAATCTGTACATATATTTTAAGTAAATTTAAATATTATTTTTTAAATAAATATCTATATATACATTAAAATTAATTTTATAATAATTTCTACAATATGAATTATAATTTTAATAAAAAATTAAATTATTCATATAAAATTACACAGAATTTTCAATCAAATATATACTTTTATACAAGTCCATAATCTACTAGTAAAAATTCCATTCTTGCTTTTCTCTTAATTATAATTATTTTAAACAAATAAATATTAAGTGTATAAGAATAATTTCTGTAATATTGACTAAAATTTAGTAAATAAAAAAAACAATTATAAATTATTAACATAAAATACACCGCAGTTTTCATAAATTTTTTTCATTCAGAAACACAAACAAAAACAGACACATGACATGCTCAACAAAAACGACTCGCCCAGAAATATTTAACTATAAAATCTGAAAAACAGCGAAAATACGGAAAGCGTGTACAAGCAATCAATTATTACCACAGGATGGCGGGAGGTAAGTTCAAGCACACAATATGAATAACCGGAAAGGTAGGTATTGCGTGTAACACACGTGAGGCACACCGGTGTTACTATTGCCGAGTGACTATAACTAACCTTGCGGCGCACCAGTTAGTAGTCTACACTCTACTTGTATAGCTGAATAGAAGGGTAGAAACAGAAACAAATCTATTCAACAAACATACAATCTATCAAACAGTATGTGATGTATGAAAATCACTCACCAAATATATTTATTATCTCGCTGGTTATCGCTTTGCCATGGTCTCGGCTTGACTGGCTCTACTGTTGGCTGGCTGCTCCTGTTGCTGGACGTCGATCTTCGAATTCTCGAGATCAAGAACTAAATATTTCTATACAAATTCTCGCTATTTATAGACAAGGAGCTTTTTCTCAAGTTTTGCTCCGTTGTACGGGCCGTGTGTAGTCAACCACACGACATTTATGACGCGATACGGTCTAACTCATATAATCTTATACAAATCTCGGTACTAGGCTCTACGTGCGACGTAAACGATAATTTCACTTGTAGCGACTTTCCCACGGATTCCAATAGGCCATGTCACTCAGCTGCAGAAATGAGCAGTCGTGATACGGTGTGCTATAGGACACTAGCCAATTTATCTCTCCTTCCACAAACACGCAACTATCATGCGTAAGTCATACATATGATAATATATAGTTAAACGGGTATATCAGCGACACGCACTCAACGCACAAGTCAGTAAAACAAGCGCCAGCTATCTCTCTCTGAATTTGATAGGTGACTAAATATCCCTTCTCTCATATGTGCTGAGCGATGTGTTTATGCCAATCAGTTTTATCTAGCAGCGACAGAAAAATAAAATATGTTTACATATAATACATGCTATTCAATTTCTGTCTAGGGTTTCCGAAACGTATTTATTTAAACACTTTAATTTATTTACCATTAATATTATTTAATTTATGGTTATTTTAAACTGCTCAATAAAGTGCTTCGTTACAAAATTACCGAATTAAAACAAATCGTCTTGCAGGTTTTACTGCCTCTAATTTCTATGTATGATGGCAGACTTATGGGACTGTGCAATGGACTGCACTCACTATCCAGTGAGTCACACAGTCACGGAAGTCACTGTATGGGGTACGACATACCACTTCAGCTCCATATCACTTGAGTAGCAACGGGCAAGCTGAAAGAACACTTAGTACCATTAAAAGATATGTAACAAAGCATGTTACCATGAAATAAATTGATTAAATAAATAAACTCTCTTGCCTTACTGTGTTGTGTGATATGTATTACACACGAGTTACATATGTATGTTTTCTGTAAATAATGTATTGGCGCCGCTCGCTCCACTATTGCATGTGTAAGAGACCGGAATGGAAATGAAAATAGTATGCATTGGCTGGCGTTGTTGTTACAACGTACGCTGATTATTTCTGCAGTAGCGTGTGAATGCCGTCAACTTATGCAACATCAACTTAATGGAACTTATGTAATATTGATGTATATATATATATACGTATTGGCCCACCGTTGTGTATAAATCGCTGTGATTACATGGTGATAAGGGGAGATCGTATCGAGTAATAAATGACATATGGTTGGCTACACAGAGACCCGTAGTACAGAATACAAATGGTGTAGCGGCTCAGGCCTATAAATACCGCCGATTTATATAGAATATTTTAGCTCCTGATTTGGTAAACTCGAAGCAAAACCACCAGTAGCAGCATCCAGCAGAACAACCCAACTAAGCCGAGACAATAGACAGAGCAACAGCCAGTGACACCGGGCAAGAAAATAACTTCTTTGGTAAGCGACTTTACATAAATATATATATATATATATATATATATATATATATATATATATCTTATACTGTTTCACTGA
>WYDF02043462.1:0-12369 GCA_009867245.2 Adranes taylori | reverse complement strand
GTACAAGAGGAAAGCAAGCAAGGTATGAAAATACTTATTTATTTTTTTTTGTTTATTATCTATTACACTATATATTATTATAATTTTATTATTGTTTACCGTTACAAAATCCTTCTGCCCCCCCCCCCTCAATCAACCCTATGGCCATAAAATTACGCAACAGTGATAAACATAAGTAGGGGAGCGTCCCCAGAAAAAGGTGAGTGATGGGAGAAAACGGGTGTCATATTCGGATTCATGGGATCATTTTACATAGGGATAAACCAGGGCTCAAAACAATTTTTTTTTTGCAGCGCAGTGATTTATATTGTGGATCTAATCACCAGGTTTAAAGGGACCTAAAGTTATGAAAGTAAAGAATACTGATGTGTAATATAGTAAACGAAAAGAAATAATTTTCTTGTCAGATGTAATAAATTGAAAAGTACACCATTGCGAGATGAGCGTTTGCATGCAATTCACTAGTTTTTAGGATTGTTCAAATCTATCAAAGATATAGAGAGGTTGTACTTATATCATTTAACGTCTTGAATGATTTTTGATTAATTGGTTGTATGACATACAATATTCTCTCCATTTAAGCCATTGACTCCCAAATGATTTTTCAAAGATTTTCAAACTTTTTCCTTCATATTTAAACAGATACAAGTAAAACAAAGCAAACATGTCAATTTTTAAGTGCACTCACCTAAGAGTAGCTTGTGAGGGAATACATCCCAGGGGGAACGAAATGTGGGACATATATGTCCCACCGGGTGAGTATAGTGGGACATGATGGTGTTCTCCGCTGTCTCAAAAACATCATCAAACAGCCTGTTTTCTCGTCCACTGCTGAACATAGGCCTCTCTCAATAATCCCCAATGTTATATCGAGAGGAAATTAGCCATTTGCGGATATTTCCTTCGTTCTAGGTTGAACGGTTATACCGCCGTGACTCGGTCGCCAGAGCCTCTTTAGTTTTATAGCAGGGTGCACCGGATGACATAGTCATCACTCAAGCAGGCGAGGTTGACGTTTGGGTTGGCTATATTGACCATGTCGTGCCATCACCCCTTACACACCACCCCTATGTCGTGCCATCAAAAACATAATATAACATATGTATGTAAAGACAATAACTATGTATGGGAAGAAGTGAAACATCTTTTATATAGAGAAACGTCGCATGCCACTCAATCGGTATTGGCCCTTGGTTTTTTCTTCTTATAGAAAGGATGTCTTTTTAATTTTAAATATAACTTTAATAAAAAGCAATAGTTTAAATTTCAGGTTTTTATTGTTTTTCAAAGTACTTGCCACCATTGTTGGTGCACTTTTGCATTCGCTCAAATCAATTGTTTAAGAGCTTATTCCACTCTCCCATGGGTATGCCCGATACGGTTATTTGGAAAGCATCAACTGCATCTCAAAGTGATCGAAATCGTTGACCACACAGTGCATTCTTAATGGGGGGAAATATAAAAAAATCTTTGGAACTTAAGTTAGGGCTGTACGGAGCATGATCAAGCAGTTCGATATTTCATTGCTCCAAAAACTCAAATGTTTGTCGAGCAGTGTGAGTGCTCGCATTAGCATGGTGAAGGATGATCCAACGGTGTGGGTTGTTTTTTCGTAGCTCAGAAATGATTTCTGGTTGTGTACCAATCAGCAGTTACCGTCCTTCGATTTTGTAAAGGAATTGTAACCACATGTCCGGATTTTGATACAAAAGTTGCGACTATCGACACACTGCGGCAACGGATGACTTTGGTTGGGTTCTCCTCATTTTGAAACACCCAAACATTAGACTTACGTTTATTCTCGGGTTCTTAAGAAGAAATTTAAGAAGCGTCACCACTGACAATACTGTACACATTTTTGCAGCGCCATCTGTTGAAACGATTGAGAGTTCTTTGGCACCAACTGGCACGAGCCGCAATTTGTTCTTTGGTCAACAGATGCGGGATTAAATGAGAAACTAATTTTTTCACGCCCAACTCATCATGTAAATCTTTTGGATTGAGGTCATAGAAATGCCCAAGGAACTCTCGATCTCCCGGTAAGTTACATGACTATCTTCATCAATCATCTCGCGCATAACATTAACGTTTTCCTGGGTGACCGCTGATTTTGGTGGACCTGGCCTGGCCTAGAGTACCAGAGAGAAATGATCGATTGATGTGGTACTTCATTAACAAAAACAGCAACCAACTCGGCAAGACATTGTTGGGATAAACTTCTTGTAAAAAATTATCGCTCGGAGTTAATTTTGGAACCACATGTTTTGTTACTTGCGCCCTATATGTGGCTATATGCAAAATTAAAATCACATCCCTCATATATGCAGTTCTGTCATTTTCTTCTATTTGGTCCTTCTACTGTTAAGTGTTCTCCGACGTTCAATACTCTTGATGATTTGGATGGTGTGACATATTCTCGCTTACGAATCACTTTGGCCTTGTCTAGCGCATTATACCAATGATTTCGCAAGAGAAACAAGAAAATGTAGCAACTTTTGTCGCTCTTTTTCATTTCTTTCCTTAATTTCATTGTAAACATGAGTTTTCAACTGCTGTGATCATCAAATACTAGAATACTTTCTTACATAACTTCTTAGTTTGTCGGTCAACATCATATAGACTCACTAATTGTGCGACAGATCAACATATTTATTTATTATAAAACTCGATCATAACTGGGCATCTGCCTTAATACCATCCTTAGTTTTCTAGCAGCATTTATCATTTCCATGCCAATTGGAAATCACAGTTACGTCTATGGTATCTCTCCAATAAACTGCACAGGTTCCATACTGATTGCACCTAAACTTAGCATCACCTCTAGCCGTCTTCCTATTATTTACTATCTTCGGCATATTCTTTCTTGAAAAAGTAGGAGGATCCATTGCAGCAAATTGTATTTAATTTATCAAATTAGTACTTGTGAAAAACTTATCAAGGCATAAACTGACATTCGCCTCCCTGGTGATAGTACTAGTAAGTTTGGTTACGACGGCTTCTCCTATGGTTTGTTCTTTATCTCTGCTTTCATCTTTGCCAGAATAAATATTGAAATGGACTGTGTAGCGTATTTTTGAGTCACATATCATCCACAGTTTGACTTCTTTTCACCAGTTTTGAGGGATAGATATTGCTTCAGGCAGCTTCTTCCATTGAACTTAGTCAAAGGTTCATCTGTGCTTTGGAATGTACTATCACTACACGTTTGCGTAAACATGTGTTTCAGATAAACAACGACTTCATCTTAATTTGCTTATCTGGCTGTTTCGAAACATTGTTGCAAGATATTAATAAGTAAAATCCCGAAACAATCATGATGTCGAATTGATCTGCAGCAGGAAGTGGATTCTGCTTCTCACTTTCTAAAATTTTTAGGCGCTCATTAGGACTGTCAGCAATCCACATGAATAAGTTGAAGAACCCCACATTCCCAAACCACATGAATAAGTTGGGGAATAATTTGAAGAACATATCAAGCTCAGAGGATGATTCATCCAAATTTGCTAATATTGCAGTTTGAGCGGCAGGAATGCACTTTCTTGGTTGGTAATTCCTATCAACTGATGTCCATTTGTCGAGAATTACAGTTACTATTTCATCATCTGATTCATTTTCTTCTGCATATTCACTTTCATCTGAGGCGAATATATCGGAAGTAAATACTTCATTTAATTCTTGTCAGTTTCTGGTTTTCTTCATCGTTTTCTTATCCGCTATTACAGGTAATTTCTTCCTCTTCGTTACGTTTACTCTCACATTGATATTCCCGAAGATCACCTGAATCTTCTGTGTCCGTACTAGCATATTCGAATCCTCTATTTTCAAACGGGTTTTTTGTATCCGACTCAGACTTCGAATCGGAAATATCTGATAAATGGTCTGCAAAGTGTAGCATTTCTTTCTCTAACAAATAATTCTTTCGCCTGGAAAGGAGTAATTACAAATTGACCATAAACGACTTTAGTTGCCTCAATTCATTCGTTATTATTACTATTTATTTATTGCTTCATTTTTGCCAAGTTTCTTTGGAAAACGAACACCTTTGGTGTAACTTATTAGCACTGTAAAAGTAGCTAATGCACGAAAACACAAAAATAGTTAGACTATGTTCCTGAACCGCCACAGTGGCAGTAAAAGAGTAATAGAACTGGAATGTAATAGAAGCGTGCCGTACCACTGGGGCATACCTTAGTTTCCATTCACTAAAGGAGTTTCCCTGCGCCGCTGGTAACCTGAAACAAATAAGTCCATAGCTTGTTTTAGATCAGATGCCGATCTATTTTTGTATTAGACGACAGTTTATTTTTCTCTAAGTCCCGGTAGAATAGGCTTATGTTGTTGAGACCAAATATAAACCCTTTGGTGTATGCACGTAAGTGTGTCCACCAAAAACGCCACTGTCGGAGCCCGTGGGCTCTTAGAAATTTCTCAAGAAGGCTACAAGTTCTAGTGCAGAAGGTGCAGACTGTGACGGAAGATTAAGTTGTCGTTAATGTATTTAGTTTTCAGAGTTATTTCTTTGACTTGCAGCAGAGCACAACATTTTTCTCTTCCTTAGAACTAAGCTTATTACGCGTGTGGTGTACAGACCTGTTGTTCTTTATGATATTGCATATTTTTGTAGTATATGTTTTCCCATTGTAAATCTAGCATTTTACAGGCATTTTACTTTCTGATATCCGCGTAAGCATTTCTTCATCTAGTGTGTTTCCTAAAACTCTGTCACTACTTGACTAATATTTTATACTTGGGCATTCCAATTATTGATTGTTCCATGTATCTTGTATCTCATTTTTATCTTTCTTTTATGTTGTAAAAATCTACACTCTCACGTGCACTTATCTTTCTGTGGGTATCTTTTATTTCTATTCCAAATGTTTCCTTCTTGGGCATTACGCGTCCAAGATGTACGCGTCCTTGTGATGTACGCGTCCACGGTTTTCCAGTCTCTATATGACCACATCCAGGTTATGAGGTTTTCCCTAAAAATTCTTACATCTATTTTCCTTTCAACTCCCTTTCTCTCTGTTTCATGCACTAGGCAAAAAAAATCTGTACTATATCGCTGCTAGCTTTACTGCATTGTTAACAAGTGTCCTAGTTTATTTTTGCCGTCCTCTTCAAATATTGGACAAAGCATCCGTGTCTCGTTAGTGCTTGAGCAAGCTTATAGTGGATTGTTTCGTGAGATTAGCTTTTTTGTCCAGGTGCTTTTGTTTGAGACTTCCCATTTGCTTTGCCACTCTTCAAGTAAGTGATCTTTAGCGTCTCTTTTTTATTTTTATTTCTCAGTCTCATTTACCTGTTTTATGTTAGCATACAACGCTTTTAGCATACAACGCCGATGTTATGCCTAATAATCCTTTTCTTTGTGTCCTCGCTATGATTTGTCTTGCGTTCGCCTCTTCCGTGGCATCTGACCATACCGGGGCTGCGTACAAGATAATAGCTTTCTTTTGTACCTTTATGCCATGGTTTTCAAGCCTTAATTTTCCTTCTCCCGGTTAGAAGTATAGGCTTTGCTTTTCCGGGCCTAGAGTAACATTGTTTCACTTTATTTATATTCGTTTCGAGTGTAGGTTTGTTATCGGACGTTACGATGAGTGCCATGTAATTTGCAAATCCTATTAAGCTACATCCGTATGGTAGAGCGAGTTGCAACAGTTCGTCGTACATCACATTCCATAGCCTTGGTTCTAGCACCGAGCCTTGTGGTACGCCGCTAGATATCTCTTTTTTCTTATTTTCTTCAACTGCTGAGTATTACAACGATCTGTTTGATAGATAGGCTAATAAACTTTGAATTAAATATACTGGAATGCTTTTGCATTTTATAGCCTTTAGGTTTCTTAACCAGCTCGCTGAGTTAAAGGCGTTTCTTATATCTAATATTACCATAACGTACATCTTTTTTCCCCGCCATATGCCCTTGTTTACTTCCTTTGCGATGTTTACGATTCCTGTACTACATCTACTGTAGATTTCCCTTTTTGGAAGCAGTAGTGTTTTTCAGTAGTGCAGTAGAGTCCACTGTACTCTTATATGTGTGCTGTCAGTCTATTTCAAACAATCCTTTCAAATACTTTCCCCACCCTCGGATTTGTTGGGCTTTCTAATTAGTACTAGTGTTGCTACATTCCATATTTTAGTAGCTTTGCCTTCTGTGAGGCCCTGATTCATTGTACATAATATATTGGGAGCTTAGCTACTAGTGTGATAAATAGGTGGTCTACTATTTGATCCATTATACCTGGTGTGTTTAATTCCGGATAAGTGATACTATCCATTAATTTTTTTTATCGATTTTATAGGTAAGGCTTCATGGATCTTTTGCACCTTATCTAGAAGATTTTTTCATGCTTCTTGTTGGCTTGCTTTTATTGCGTTACTTTTTTAGCTTATTTGGCTATTTGGCCTTCCGCTCTCGCCTCATGAGGCCCGACAATTTTAAGGTTTCTTTGGTACGCTCTACTAGTTTTTGGGCAATATGTTCGCTTCACCCATATGTCTCTTTTTTGTTTCGTTGGCTATTGGTTTTTGCCATGCTTTTGGTGCACGGGTAGTTAATCACTTCTAGTTGCTTTTCTGTTTGATGTAGATTTTTAGACGCAGAAAGAGTGCATCCTCTTCTTTCATTGCTGGTATGGGGTTCTTAGCTCTAAGCTTTTTCAGGTTCCATTTGACTCTTCGTTTAAGCTGTCTAACTTTGTTCTTATTTATGGGGTATCTAATGTATTGATGGTCACTTCCTCTTTCTTTGTTGTCCTGTACTTCCCATCCTGAGATGCGCGTGGCTATCTTAGTGTTGCATAGCGCTAGGTCTAGTATAGAGCTCTGATTGTTCCTTACAAAAGTTGGTTTGGCTCCTGTGTTACAGACGATGAGGTTCAGGCTGCTGCAATTTCTTTTTGCATCAGTCCGCATTTCTCCTCAGTCTAGAGCTTTCGCATTAAAGTCTCCGATAATGAATATGCCTTAACCCTCGTTTCTTCTTACATCGTTTTCAAATTCATTTAATATTGGTTCATTGGGTAACGCGTATATGCTTATAGGCTTAGGCTCTCCCATTTAATTGCAATGCAGCCATTTCCCTTCTTTATGCTGTGTGGTAATCGAATCACCTGTCTAAAACCAAATTCCTGTCCTGCCTGGGTTGTCTAGCAAGCATGTCTAGACTCCGATCAGAAGGTTCTATTTGGTTTATTATTTTTCAAATTTATTTGCACTATTTTCTCAAGAAGGCTCTTAAGAAGGCTCTAAGGACTCATTTATTTGCACTATTTTCTCCCTATACTCCTTACTCCTTGTCTATACTCCTTGTCCCGCTTTCTTTTTTATTCCGTTTGGGTTTTATTTTCCGTCTGTGTCTGTGTATATGTCTTGTTTAGTCTATTACAATCGGTAGTCTAGAAATCTGCTGTCTGTTTAGTTGTACCTTACAGAATCTCTGCAGATTAGGACCACTGCCAAGTTTTCCATCTGGGAGTAATTCTATAGTTATCTTGTTGTAAACTTGTAGGTCAACTTAATAAATCGACATCTGGATGTAATGAACATTTGTTCTAGAGCACTGTTAACAAGTCACATCTAATTAGTCATATACGCTTAGTCATACCGTAGTCATATCTGATTTTGATAAGAATTTAGAAAAGTCGTTTTCTTGCTTGGAAATCCTAATTAAACCAAGATTATGCAACGTACCCGTTGATGGATTCCGCGCAGATATTGTAGGTGTTATTTGATTTGCTGTCCTTCCGCAGTAGTTCTTAATTTTCTCTCATAAGATATGTTGCTTAGGCATGCTATTATGCATAACCAGCCCGATGCATGCATCCAATTGATCTAACCTATTCCAGTAAATTTGCTTAATTTTAAGTGCGCATTAAATCACATTGGAACATCTCGTTTTAAGTCACTTCAGGTGTACGACTTTGTCGTCGAATTCAGCTTTTCCCTCCCGAAAGAATCCAGATCTGTGTTACACAAACTGTGTTACTTTAATATTTACAATCAGGTATGTAGTTTCTCCTTGGAAGTTATCCCGGAAGAAACCTGTAAAATATTGTCGGCATGAGATGTGTAGTCGACCATTAATCCAAAGGTATTGCATAGAAAATACCAGCATAGGAGTGCTTATTTTCGGTATCAGACCACTGGGAGTTGATTTAGCACGTTATCGGATATATTAGATTTTTTCATTCTCTGAGCGATTCAGGTATGTGAATTAGTGACGGGTCTCATGTGTAACACGAACAAACAGCCACATCATACAAAGCAAACTCTACTCTATTTGGCTGGCACTCCAATTGACGAGGTTCATACGTACTACACAAATATTATCATCAACGAGTAAACTCATGAAATAATAAACTGTAGAATTAAGCCGGTTCATGAGTTCTTCTTTTGAGAAAAATAAGGAATTCCTCTTTAGAAAAAAGAGAAACTCTTTGGATAAAAGAGGTGCTCCTCTTTTGAAAAAAAGAACTCCTCATAAATAATGATTCCTCAAATAAGGTACTTGAAAAATGAGAGACTCATAATCATCAGTAAGTCGGTACTATTTCTCCTCACTTCTATTGAGGTCTTAATAAAAAAAAAATTGCTCCTCATTTTTATTTTAAAACGAGGTGTTACTAGTGTGCATGATCCTTAGTAGCCCAACAGCTAGTAGCACTGACATTCATCATTTCCCTGCGTGAAATTGTTTTAATATTATTGCTATTATAATCATTATTAGTAAATATATATATAAACATGGAAAAGGCGATCAGGTTTGGTCACCCTACTACATAATATCTTCTTTACAAGGAGTAATAACCATTTCCTTTTAAATATTATTATAATGTATTGTATTCATTGAAGCAGAAGTTCTAATTCAAATTTAACTATGCTTAGTTGTTTCATACTTAGAGCCATTAAATTTCAACAAAAATACGGCTATAAAAAAGTCTAATCACCTCCTACTCTAGAAGTTTAAAATGTATAGAAAAACTCGACTATGACATAGTGGTTTTATATTCTATTTCCATTCGTTCTTGGAAGCAGATCAAAATTTTCGCAATGTTAATAATTACTTTGCTCAACAGATAGTAATCTCTCCTAACAACAAATCCGTACTACTTAGACGGAAGAAACAAATGCAAATTAGCAGCTTACAGCAGCACCAATAAACAATATTAGTAATAGTTCGTCTTTTGTTTCGTGACTGTGCTGCAGCGTTTACGAGGTGTAATTTAAGTTTTGTTTTTTCGCGCGAGTGGTTTAGTAGTTTTTCCATATTGCAGATCATCGTCGCAGTTTTTCGTTGTATTTCGATTTCAAGGAAACGGAGTGAATTATTATTAATCATTTATAATTGTAATTCTATAAAAATGAGTAAGTAATTATTATGTATAACCTGTTTTTTCTATTGTTTTTATGCATAACGTTACGTTGTTTGTGGTTAGAAAAATATGTGTGTTGTGGGTTTACAATACGCATTTGAATGCATTATATTTAAAAATATTATTCATTTATGAAAGAACTATATTAACAATCTTTTGTTATTGAATGTTTCATGTCACTTTAATTCTTAAACTTTATTATTAGTAAATATATATATTGTTTTTATTCCAAATTTGAGCACTCAAATTATTTAGCTAATAAATTCGGATGCATAAAATTTTTAAAAATACTTAAAAAAAGTCGATTGTAGCTTTATTTGTTTTTATCGCATTCATTCAAAAAAAAAATGCTGATTCGCACAAAATTTTTAAACCAAAAAATGCATTTTGCATGTCAGGAACTTTTATTTAGAGGTGTCATCCAAAGCTATTGATTTTAAACTTTGCATTTAATATTTCTCTTCTGTGGCTTGCTGCATCGTTAACTAAAAATTTATCTTCGATTATAGATGTTAAAATTAAATGAATAAAACAAGCAACAAGCGATATTTCCAAGTTTGTTAAATTGCGTAAATTCCTTTTTAGAGAATAATTTTTTCGGCTTATTTGCTGTAGTTTAAGAGCTTCTAGTTTTAGAATCATCAAGGCATGACCTCGAGATGTTTAAAATTGACGTAAGATCAGTTGTATTATAAGCTAACTCCATTTCTCTACGAATGACTTCAAAGTCATGATCAAAGTTATTTAAAATGCTATATCAATTTGATATAATACCAATAACTCTAAAGACATGTTCAAGAAGATACGTACTGTCACTCAGGAGTTCAAACCACGGGTAATTAAAGAGCAACATGATTGTTTGAATACAGAACTACACCAAATTACATCGGCGTGGAAAGAATACTGTCGCAATCTGTATGCTGACCCAACATTTGTTGGAGACCTAATGGATTATGAAGAGGAATCTGATATACCGTAAAGCAGTAGGAATCGTCAGAATGCCAGCAGAGATCATGCAGGCTCTTGACGAAAGAGGGAAGTAAATCTTGCACAAAATCTTGTGTCACAAAATTTGGAAACAGGCCTATGGCCAGAAGACTGATCAACTTCAATACGGCTTCTCCTACATAAAATAGGATAAGCGAAAGTCTGCAAAAACTACCATCTGATAGCCCTGATATCACACACTAGCAAAATTATGTTATACATTCTTCAAGTGAGACTACAAGTCTTGCTGCTATATCAAATAGCTCCAGAACAAGTCAGATTTATGAAAGGACAGGGTACTCGAGAACAAATTTTAAATGCAAGGCAGCTGATAGAAAAGATCAGAGAATACTCGGTTCCGATGTATCTGTACTTTGCAGCTTACAAGAAAGCATTTGATAAAGTTCGTTGACCAATGCTATGGACGACCTTACCAGAATTTGGAGTACCATGTCATTTTATTACTCTCTTCAAAACCCTGTATGAGACTTCGCAGGCGGTCATTAAAATCGATAACACATTATTCAAAAAATGTTGCATTAGAAAAGACGTTCTTCAAGGTTACGTACTTTCATATCTACTCTACAACATCTATAGCGAAGTAGTGATGCCGTGCACTTTAGAAACCTAGAACGGAGGAGTCAGAAGTGGTGGAAAGCGCTTTTCAGACCTCCGATTTGTGGATGATACTCTTCTAATAGTTAACAGCACCGAAAAACTTTTAGAGTTTCATCAAAGACTGGACTATGGGCTCCAATTAAATGCCGACAAAAGTCATGATAGTAGATCGAGATAACGAAAATCAAAGGTATCCTACAAAAACAGGAAATCCTCGAAAAATTTGTGTATTTAGGGTCCATGCTTTATAAGTCCTGCTCTTGTGAGTTGGAAATAAAACGGCTAATTCAAATTACCCAATCGGCCGTAATAAAGATAATAAAAGTCTGGAAACATAGAAATATGACTAAGAAATCGAAGACAAGCCTTGTAAACATCCTAGCTTTTCCAGTTTTTTCGTACGCTTCAGAGACCTAGGTAATCCATTCCAACGACAGGATAAGAATCGATACGTTTGAAATGTGCGTCTCGAGTAGGATGCTGCGAGTTCATTGGACGGCTAGAAGAACAAATGTCTCCCTCTTAAATGAGGTCAAGCCTGTACAAAGATTGTCATCTATGACATATAGACGATTTTTTTAATTTTTCGGACATATTTTTCCGACATGACAGCGTGGAAAAACTAGTTGCTCAGGGAAGACCGGAAGGGAAAAGAAACCGAGGCCGCTCCCCAACTCGATGGACAAAATTTGACTAAAGCAGCGTATCAAGAGAACGATCCACAGACCTGGAAATTAACGGTTAAACGAATAATACAGAGGTTAGAAGATTGCCCTATTCAACGTCAACATCCACCGTAGTCACCTCTTATCTGTTTCTTGTAATTATTTGTCATTTACTTCTGCACAGAATAACCTCTATTTCGTTGCCTAATATGTCACAGAAGTTTTTAATGAAATTCAAACCCCTATCCTTCCAAAGTTTGTATCATAATAAAAGATTAAATAGACATAGCAAAATCTTATATTTTTCTGATTAATTTGAGCTCTCTAAAAATTACCAATGGGAATAGCATTCGTAAGTAACTATAGCTTCCGCATGGACAAGGTCCGAGGAAAGATCTGTTAGATCTGTTACCTACTTCAAGTCGGTGTCTGTGTCAAACTGTAAATAACCTTGGCCATTGCCACCAATCCGGTCGAAAAAAAGTCAAGAAGCAAACCAATTGTGCGAAAAGTGAAGAGCCAAATTGAACAAAATCCACGACGGAGTATCTGTCAAACAAATAAACAATCGCGTTTAGTTGAAGGGAAAGTCAAGCGATAATTTGAACATTCGTGTGGCGACCAGAACATTCGTGTGGCGAGGTTCTAGATGAGTGGCAAGGCGGTATATCAATTGGTGGAAAGCGGATCAATAACCTGCGTTACGCCGACGACAC
>WYDF02043451.1:0-12370 GCA_009867245.2 Adranes taylori | reverse complement strand
TGCACCACAGAAACATCCTCCATAGAGTCACCACACGTCGGCCACGACGTTGGACGAAGAAGAAGAAGAAGAAGAACACAAGAGATGATTGGCAACATATCAATCCATGGCAGGTACAATTTAATTGAATACAAGCAGTGACAAGAACACCAACAAATATTAATTACTAGGATTCAAATAAATGCAAATTCGAGAAACAGTTTCAGAAAACTTTCCCAAAAATCAGGGGGAACACTGGAAACCACCACAAAATAAACCAGGTTAGCTAACCAAAGATATACTTAAAATCACGATGATCAATTGCTATAACCATATCCAATAAATATAACTATCTATCAACTAACAAGTGTTTAAAATATCAGTTATTATCAATGTACGAAGTTTTTAAATATTGTGTATATGTACAAAATCAAAGCAAATACCACTAATGTACGCGATAACTTAAAGAGAGTCTCATAATAATATCACGCCTTCCTTGCATGTTAAAATGTATCATGTCTAATTTACAACATTTTTTGATTATTCATGAAATTTATAATTCTATAGAAAACACTTGTTGATAGACCAAAATATATTGATTACCTACTTTTCAGAAAAATATTGGAGAAAAGAATATAATAGCCGTTGCAACACCGCGTTCGCATAAAGGCTCAGCAAGCTATTATTATTATAACGCCCGACGCAAAAGCATAAAACATGACTACCTGTCGTCATCAGTATCAACGACAAAGATGCGGATTATGATCCTTCTAGTTTGTAAAATAAAAAGAAGGAAAGAAAACGAACGACACAGTAATAATATAATCGAAAAAAGGTACCAAAACACGACCAGTTAGGTCTATCTGTGGTCGATCTAATGCACCATCGTACGCAATTATATTTCGTAATATCTATTACGGGCATAAATACCCAGAAGCAGTAGTGGGAAAAAAATAAGAAATTGACAAAGCAGTCAAGGCAGTAACCAACAACACCCAGAAAGCATGGATGAGGAGTAAAATAACGTTAAACCAATAGACAGATGGGGATTAATTAGGTCAGAAAAAAAAAGTTTGGAAAACGTTGGAATACTAAGAAGAAGTGGACATAGTCACAACTACAGAGCGAAGTTAAGCAGCTGATTGAAGAAAAAAAACAAGAATTGGAGACAACAATAGAGGAAGCGAACGAATGCAAAGAAAGGTTCTAGAAACTGACAGAAAGATTGGAAGAAGTAAGGAACCGAACGCGCCATTTAAATCAGTCCATGCTTATTGTATAACAAAATGATAGCAAAAACGATGGCAGACCACTACAGTAAGCAATTTTCTAATAACGAAAATTGTGCCAAGCAGCACAAAGTGATTCCGCGTACACAATTCGAATTTAGGCCGAAACTCGCGGCCGCAAACCAGGCAGCAATGTTGAGTTCCAGATTAGGAGAAGTTGGACGCATCACAAACGCAAACTACACGCTACGTGTGCTTCTTACATATAGAGAAGGCGTACGATAAAATTTGGAGAATAGCGCTGATCTACAAACTAAAGCAACTAGGATTAGACCGGGACATAGTGGCAATCATCTACTCATTTTTGCAAGAGAGGACATTCAGAGTTAAAATTGGCAATATATTTTCGAAATAGAAAACTGCAAAAGAGGGATTACCGCTATTATATTGTCACGTTTATGGTTACTCTCCAACGTGGCATTGGGAAAATCGGGTCTTTTGATTAGGGTAACGTAGCGATCCCCTTTTACTTTCAGGCACCGTTTCGTACAATGCTTAGAACATGCGATTTACTTAATACTTATTTTAATTTATCCACTACTGAATAAAGGTATAATTTTTTCGAGGCAGGATATGTGAAGTTATCCCCATGTGAAGTAATCCCCCTAGTTTATCAACACTGAATAAATAGAACGCTAGACTTTGTCTTGGTAGGGTTACTTACGATTTTACTGATTTAATTATACTAGCTCAACATAAATTTAACTAGCTATGACAACAGTTCTTTATGAGCCGAGGGTGCTACAATAAAAATTTGTATCAACTTAATAAAATGTGATTTGAGAAATGCGTACATGCAATAAAATAAATATTCGTTCATTTAAATGATAACGCCACGCAAAAATTATGAACCAAAATATTACTCACGTCCAAGTATTACGTGCATACAATAATTGCTCAAAATGGCTTTCATGTATCATTAAATCTGTTCTCAACTAAATATAAAATTATTTACTGACAAATTCTGTGGTTCGTCTCATAACAAACTTGTTTTATAATTATGCACAGTTACCCTAGTAATTCATTCTAATTTATTTCAATAAATAAACTTGTTGCTTGCTGAGTTCATTTAATTTAATTGAAGACATTGCACTCAAAATAATTATTGTATTTATTACCGACTACTGTATACTTCGAGGTCTAATGCCTGATTTTATTTCCGATACTAAATTGAACACTTTAATTTAATCATGATATGATTTGGAATTAATTCTGATTTTATTTAATTTAATTCATAATTTTGTAACCATCGTAGGGTTGTAATCATCAACATCTGCTTTATGTGTAATGACTTTTAAACCTTTTTTGGCTAGCAAACAAAATTGCCACTGCGGTCACGATTCATTACATTCACTATTTTCCCCTTCTTATTGTAAATTGCCTTCATCTAATGCATTTCTTCCTAGGTGCCTTTACCACTATCTTACTAATTATTTTCGGCCGTCAGGGATTCGTACCCAATCAGATCTGCATTTCTTAGACACCCTAAGACACTACGCATAATGCGCTTGTCACCGATTATTGATTTGTTACTAATTAGATCGGTTTACTTACACATACAATGATAGTAGCGTCATACGTTCTCCCACAATGCTTACTGCACATATCTATGTTCCTCTGTAAAAGAATTTGTTTACGATTTAATTAAATACCATAGGATTCATTCTTCAATCAATACTTATTTCTACATTTCAATTGTAAAACTTATTTATGGTAAGATTGCCAGTAGGTGACTGCCTTTTTGTAACTTTAACTTATTTCGTTTAGTAACAACCTGTTTAAACCACTATACATTTTACAGCATCTAGCCATCCTCAATTCTGTACATAATTTGTAAGTATCAAATGTCCAAACTGTTTATCATAAAACAAAATTGTAACGATTTGCCTCATTACAATTCAATTCATATATACACATGCCAACAAAGAAAACAGGAACCCGCAAGGATATAACCCTTCAGTTCGCGGACGATACGGTGGTGTTCGCCCAATAGATGACATGCAGGACTAAAAAGACTACAAAAAATCTTTTTAAAAGGTGTCAAGTGCGTATTAAAAGAAAACTAAGTCAGAAGTGTTCATTTCAGAAATACTAAACCTAATGATAAACGAGGGGAGAAGATATTGGAGACAAAGAGAGGAGGAGAAGGAAGAGTTAAACAATTTGCAAAGCGATCCAGAAGTATGGAGATATTTAGGAGAGAAAAGAAAAACGGGGGTGGGGATGCAAGTTAGAAGACTGTGAAAGGAAATGTAGGGAGGATTTGAATGAAGATGGAGGTGAATGGGTGAGTGTTGAAAGAATGGAGGAAACTAATGAAGTGATGAAAGGAATGGAGGAAGCTAATGGAGTGCTGAAAGGAATGGAGGAAACTAATGGAGAAATGAGCATCAGTGAGGAAGAAGTGAGGGTGATTATTAAAGAAAAGCAGATAAAGGTAGTTTTGTGGGTCCGAACGGAGTCCCTTTGGAGGTATGGAAGAATTTGAATAAGATGGTGTGGGTGCACTTGATGTACAAATGAGGTGTGGATGAGCAAACAGGTAGTTCTCGAGGAATTGAATTAGAGGCGAGGTATTACCGGTACATAAGAAGGAGGACGGAATGGATGTAAATAATTATAGGGGTGTGACAGTGATGGATGGGGGTTTACAGAACTGGGTGAATGCGGGTGAATGGAAGCACTGGGTGAATGCACGGGTGTTAAATAAAAAATTGGAAATGGTATAATTGGATAAAAGAGCATTGTCAAACACGCAATCTGGGTTCATGAAAGGAAAGGGTACTACGGATAATATAGTTATTATAAATTATATAATAAATCAAGTGATAAATAAAGGGAAGAAGTTGTATTTCTTGTTTGTGGACTTGAGGGCTGCATTTGACAAGATTGTGAGGAATAAATTGTGGAAAAGAATGAGTGAAGTAAGTATTTCAGTAAGGATGTGTAAGAAGCTAAGAGATTTGTATGAATGTACAGAAGTGAGGGCGAGAGTAGGTAAATGTGTGTCAGAGTGGTTTGAGATGAATAAGGTAGTGAATAGGGGAGTGAAACAAAGATGTCCGTTGTGTCTATTCAATATATATGTATTGGATTTAGAAGATGTGTTGAAAAGAGGGCAATCAGGGGGTGAATTAGTAGGAGGTGAAAGGATGTGATCTTTTGGGTATGCGGATATGTAGTGTGCATGGCGGATAGTAGAGAGGAAATGCAGGAAGGCGGGTGGTGGATATGATAGGGGAGAGGGATATGGTTAAAAGAGTGTTGGATGTGAATGTGTGTAAGCCGAAAATAATTGTTTGTAAGACAGGTGGGAACGACAGTAACAAAGACATGTTTTTAATGAATGGAAAAGTAAATGAGAATGTAAAGAAAATGAAATATTCAGAATTTATAATAGGCAAGAACGGATCGGAAAAAATGAGCTTGTTAGCCAAGAAAGTAGACGTAACAGCGAAAAGAATTAGGTATGGAAAGAGAAGTATTGAGATTCAGTAAGTATGAAGATGATTATGAAAGTATGTGTCAGAAATATTATCTTGTCTGTTGCGAAAGTCTGGACGTAGAAAAAAAGACAATTGCCAATGGAAGGAATGACAATGAAGTATATGACGTGAGGTACGAAAGGAAAGTACTGGGAGATGGCAATGAGAGAATAATTAAAAAGTATATGAGGAAACAATGGAGTGTAAGGGTGCAAAAGAGAATGAATGTGTGATAGACAGAAGAGGCTTATGTGAGAGGTGTGGATGGTCTATGTGCGAGTGGTATGATAGAATGAGTGGACGTTCGAAATGTGAGATGAAGATTGAACAGAAGTTGAAAGATGTAGCAATGCAAGAGAGGTATGAAAGAATAAGAATAAGTAGATATAACAAGAAATACGTACATTTGATGTGGAAGGGATGATGCCGGAATATTTAAAACCTGGGATGAGTATGAGCGATAAGAGAATGATAGCTAGATGGTAGCGAGGAAAGGGGAAATAACTATTGGATGGTTGAGGAATATAGAAGATGTAAAGTGTGCGGAGTGGAGGATAAAAAATGGGGACACTGGGTGAATCCATTTGAAGGAATGGAATGATCGGAGGAACAAAGATTGTAGGCTGGGAATTAGAGGAGGTGTATGGGTCATAGGGTGAATAATACGTGTGTAATGAATAAAATTATGGGAGAGATTAGAAAGAGGGAAAAGTAGGAGTAAGGGAGAGAATTAAGGGAGGATGTTGAATTAAATATAATATGAATATAGAAGATGATAAGGTTTGGAGGAGAGGATGACACTGGGTGAATGCGTGTGAGTGAATGAAATGGACGGTGTAATGGAAAATATTTTTGGAGGGATTAGAAAGAGGGAATGGTAGGATTAAGGGGAAGGAGGAAGAGAGGGAATTTAACGAAGAATGGGGAAAAGCGATCAACATTGATGATTAAAATAAAAACTCGTGCAACATACCTCGCGTGTGTGTTAAATAAAAAACTAAATTTTAAAAATCATATTAAACATAGAGGACCGCTTGCGTTAAAAAAGACTAGTGAACTATACACAATGCTTAAACATAATAGAGGTCTTAGTATGAAGAATAGAGTACACATTTTAAAGACAGTCTGAAACTGCGCCTAACCTATGGCAAGGAATTGTAGTACAATGCTCCAGAAACTACTGAAGTTCTTAAATGACCGAAAGATCATGGAAGCGCTATGCTACTGTCGCAAAACTGAACTAAGAAACGAACTGTAAGCCATTGATTTTTATAGCCACTGCAGAAAAAGATCCGAAATGATGGAGAGAATGATTACAAAATTTAGCAATGATATACGAAAGTAGATATGAGATCTGCTTTAATAAAAACAACTATCGACTCATCCCTTTATAGCTCAGTACAAAGGATGCAATTAAACCATAGCCAAACAGCTGAAATATGGAACAACAAAAAGTTTAAAAAAACCGCTGTTATTTAATCAAATTGGATGCTGAATTTAACAGTTCTGCTCTTCACCTTGTGAGGTTTCCACGATAACATTGTAGCACGTGAAAAAAACAATCTCTCTACATTGGAAAAGTTCCTAAAAGTAGTATTTTCAAGCGTCAAGATTAAGCGTTTATTGCTTTACGTACATATGTCGATAATTCAGTAGCTGTTTATAAAGATCAGTTGAAATAAAAACATAATAAATTTACTTAATCTTTGCCATGTGCAGTTAGTTACACCACTGCAATTGGTAGCCATGAAAATGCTTATGATTCTTTTCATCTTCGCGCTATAATTATTCCTACAACTAAGCCCTCTCTTTGCAGCGATTCGCTACTGTTTTCAACCGAAACGAAATTCTGTTAAGCGCAACTAATGCCTTCCAGATATGTTTTCTTCTTTTGTTATTATTGCATTGTGCACATGTAGTTGAATTTTATGTATGTGATTTAAAGTTTATTGCGTAATTTTATATTGGATGTCTAGTTCTTATGTTTTTTATCTCTGTCTAAAAATTTGTTTAGTTGTTAATTTATTATACGTATGTATAGTGAATGATAATTCCGTGGCCCAGGTATGATTAAAAATGTTAATCGCGAAATTATAATAAATTTAAACATTTAATTTGTTTGACTTTAATTTATCAACTTCAAGTCACTGAATTAGAATATACTTTAAGAATGGATATAATAACGCAAGGTTTAGTTATTATTACAAATTAATTTATTAATTTAATGCATGAAACAGGGACCCAAACCGGTTTTCGTTCCGGTTCGACAAAGAAAAACTAATATCGTTACAGTTCCGGTTTTCGGTTCAGTTCGTATTTAAATATTAGCAAATTAATGTCAATACAACCATACCGCCGATATCTTTTTTATCAGCTTTTCGCTATAACTACGGTGCTTACATACATAATTAAAATGTCAAAGGCGAATATTTTCCCATACCAGGGCAGCAAGCCCTCTGGATATTTTTTTAAGTTTTTGTAGTAATAAAAACTTATTTAAAGTTACAGTTTTAATTAGTCAGAATGTACGCAATTATAATACCTCAACCTCCCAACAGAATTTAAAATAACACACAGGACTTTGCCATTGGTGACGAGAACTTTACTGATTTAATTATACTAAATCCATATAAATAATGAACGCCTCATAGTTACTAAAATAAATCAATACTTATTCATGCGCGCGAATAGTCAGATAAAAATGGCGTTGCTGATTCTCAATACTTACAGTTTCTGTCTGGTCTTGATACACAACTAAATTAATAATTATTTTCGTACTAACGCACAATGATCCTATTTATTCAATCCGAAATACTTTAATTTACTTTGACAATTAAACCGGTTACTTTCCGATTAGATTAACCTATTTTTATCCGTAGAATTCATATACAATAATTTATTTAATTTATTATCAAAATACTGATTAGTAGATACTATCAGGCCTCATGCCTAATTACTGAATTATTTTCCTGCTACTATAATCGACACTTTAAGTTATTCATGATTTTTATTAGAATTAATTATAATTTTAATTATAGTCAAGGGTTTCTTCGGTTTCTTCGATGTCAATTCTTAATGATGCTTGGAGCTTGTTCTGTGCCGTTTCTATTCATCCTGGTCTCCCCTCTAACTAGTCTGCCTTGACACTCCTGTGCAGATTTCACTAATTGCTTCTAGCCATGATTACTGCAGCTGTCTACACACATACCACTAAAACTCCACACGCTACACTCACATCGATATTGATTTACTATGAATCCGATTGATCATCGTTTACATATGCACTGAAAAATTATAAGAGCATTGTACCTTTGCTTGCTCTACTCCTGCTTGCCGCATAAATCTGTATTCCTATGTTAAAGCATTTATTTAGGTATAATCAATAATCAATAATTATTTCTAAACTTCGATCGTAAAATGAATCTGTGGTAAGTTTCCCATTTGTAGTCTTACCATTTTCTAACGGCTTAAACCGCTTCTCATCTGTTCACATCCAGACATCTTGAATTATTTCCATTATTTACAAGTATCTAATGGTCGATCGTTTTAACATCAGACTAAATAAGAACGAGGAAATTGTGCCTTGTTAAAGTATAATAGAAATGGCAGAAGAGGAGAATGCCAAAAGGGGACAAAGATCCATTAATTCCAACAAATAGAAGACCAATTCCTCTTAATATGGATGTCAAAAGTTTTTGAGTCGCTCCCAAAGGATAAGATACGAGATTGGACGGAGTAACAGAAAATTATCCTCCCGTTTGGGTTTAACAGCAATAAATCAAACGGCTACACTGAAAGAAATGCAGCCGATCTGTGCTTGTTTTGACGTCGAAAAAGCTTATGAGAAGGTGAGGAAAGAATCGCTGGTGTATAAATTAAAACAACTGGAAGCAGCATATGAAATTATGGCAACAATCCATGATTTCCTGAAAGATAGAAAATTTAAGGTTAGAATTGGAGAACGATTGTCTTGAACAGAAAAAGGACTATCCCAAGAATCGCATGTGAGTCTAATCCTGTATAACATTTATACACAGGACCTTCTAACAAGAACAAGGAAAAAAGCAACAGTCTATAAGTACAAGGCAAATCTAAACAAAGAAAAGGCAGAAGTCATTAACTTTAGGAAGAGTCAACCGAAAATAACCGCTATAAAAGTGAAAGACAGTGGAGTCGTCAGAATCTGAAGACTCTGAAAAGTGGAGACTCTGAATTGAAATTCAGAACTCTAGCAACATATGTGGAATAAGTTTTAGACAGAAAATTAATTTGTAAAAATCACGACAATAGAAGAGCAGCATTGGCGTTAAAAAGAGCTAGAGGTCTGTACAAGATATTAATAGATGGGAGCGGCCTAGGAATGAGCAATAGAATTCGAATATTGAAATCAATACTGGAACCTATTGTATCCTATAGACAGGAAATCTAGTACAGAAACGGAACAATAGAAAGGGTGAAAATAACAAAAAAAACTCATCGGGATGGTCGTAGACTCCCCATGGTACTGTAGAAACGCGAATGTTTGGGCAAAACTAAAAGTTGAAAACTTAGTAACCAAATCAGTCACAGAAGAGTGGTAAGATAAAAAACCCATCCAGACGAGGAAGTACAACCGAAGACATCAAGTGTATTTGACGAGTAAACATACCGTATTACACATTAATATGGTGGTACGAGAAAAGCCCATAATCCATAACATGGCAAATTGAAATTAAAAACAATCCGTTATGGCGAAATTCTATTTCTAATTTCATTTAAATATTGTTGCGTTTTAGATGTTACACTTTCTCTCGTTTACGTTCGACATTAGGAATGTAAACTTTTGATCATCCATGTTTATTTAATTTTTCTTTAATTTTTTTTTGTGTCATTAATTTCTGTATTCTATTTCTTTATGCGTAGGCTCTTTCTTAGTTTTATTTTGACGATAAGGTTATCTTCAGACAGATAACCTTATCGAGCTTGAGTTATTGATAGGCTTCTCGAGAATAGTTGTCCGAGAGTTAAGCTATTCGATTAACAACAACTTGCGTAATGCTGATTGTTGCAAACATAGTTACTATTTGCAAGGAATAAATTAAAAAAGACTTTAAATATAATCACAGTCACACCCGTCCAATCTTGTACCAGTTACAATATTTCCTAGTGTTTTTAAACCAGTTCAGATTCGACTTTCATAGCTCCAGATAGCTCCATCCTTCTAGATGTCAACGCTTCACACTCACATAAAATCTGATGAGCTGTCTCACTTTCCTACAGAAACAACCTACACTCTACGTCAGCAGTGTGTTGGCCAATTTTCTTCTATGTACCCTCAGAGGTGCGTGTGCTGTTAACAGGCCAGTTATCCTTTTGATGTTACTCCTCCCAAGTTTCAACAGATCTGAGGTTTTGCTCTTACATGGCTTCTCTATAAAGCGCTTAGTGTGTTGATGTCCTACTTATTTGATCCAGCAGTCTATGGGGTTTTCAATGGTCTAGTTTCTTTTTGCTTCTCTAATAGAACAAGCATGTATTCCCCGAGCCGGCTCTGAATCAGTGAACTGTAATCTACATATCTCATTTGCTGGTGCATCTGCTATTTGCCATGCCCTGTGCCCTAATGCCCACATCAGTGTAACTGAGTTGGTCATAGCCAGTCTGCATAGTGCATTAATGCACTCGTTACTCAGTCCAGGTACGTTTCTGACGATGTTAAGCACTTAAAACGCGCCCTCCCTCCTGACACTCCATGTATCAGTTAGTTTTTATTGCAGATTTAGTTTTTTGTGTTCTCTGACGGACACAGTAACTTTATATTTATTTGCTAAACATGCAATTTTATAGTAGCGCAAAAATATTACATTTTAATTTCAATTGAAAATAATTTTCATGTACATCACATATACGTATGAATAATTATCAGATATTATAATTTATTTTTATTGCTTAAAATAAATTAGTACACAATATTCCAAATGTTGATCATGAATATACATATGTTATTATCATATCATATCATATCATATCATGTCATATCATATCATATCATATATCATATCATATATCATATCATATATCATATCATATTTTATAAAACTAGGCAAAATTTTAATAGGAGTGTATATACCTAACAATATTCTTTTAACCTAGGGTTACCGACTTATAGCCATTCATATTATAATTAGAGCGTTTCCAAGAAGAATGGAAATTGACGATAATTGTCTTTCCAGTATGTACAAAATTTTGTAGTTTTGCATTAAAAATTTGCGATGATGCTTCTAATGTTTTAGCTACTTATATTTAAGAAAATATACCAAGGCTGGTCAAAAATTTATTTTAGTTTTACAGAAGAATATCGCTCAAAATTTGGTTATTTTAAATCGAACACCTGTATATTATTACGGAAATGGAAAGAACGTTTGGCAATGATAATAAATAATATACAATGTTTATATCTAAAGTTAACATTTTTTGAGTTATTTCAAATGTAATGTAATTTCTACTAATTTTTCACATAAGTCTTATAATGAACAATTCTATGTGTCTTCTTAATGGGCTATGACTCTATGAGAAAAATTAGATTATACCTTCAATCTTATAACAACAAAAATTCGTCTCTTTCGCTCCTCTGAGAGCTTTTAAACCATTTTTAGCTAGGAAATACTCCGACAAAAATTGCGTCAATTACTTACTCTCTCTACATTTCCCCTTCTTATTGTAAATTGCAATTGCATTCATCTAATGTATTCTACCGAAGTGCATTTACCTCTACTTGCTAGTTGTCTTCGGCCATGATTAATGTACATCGAATTAGGTGTGTTTAGTTCACACATGCTAATGCAGCGCCACACGATCCGCGTTCATCAACTATTGATTGATTACCAATTAAACTGATTCACTCAAACATGCAATCAAAAATATCATCAACTTTTAATCGTAAAACTTATTTATGGTAAACCTGCCAGTAACTGTCTGCCTTTTTCTAACATATTTCGTTTATCAGATAACCTGCTTAAAGCACTAAACATTTTACAACGTCTAAGCATCCTGAATTATTTGCATAATTTATAATTATCAATTGCCCAAACTGTCTGTCATAAAACTAAATTGGAATGAGGTCAAATTGCCTGATGAGATTGATGAGACTGATACTGATGAATCTGACTGGTGTAATTAGTTGAACTTTTTTATTTTTTCTTTTTATGTTTATACATAAACTTTACTATTATATAGGTACTTTGTTTTCATAAATATTTTTCGTTAAACATTAAGCGTTTTATTGTTCATAATATTATAACGGCCAGGGGAAAGAAGATTATAAACGATGCCTTATAATTAGGATCGCCGATAGTCAGGCCAATATGGTATCATTGAGTCCTTAGTTTACCAATGTCAGAAGACAGGACGTTCTCCACCATATGACTAGCATACATATTTTAATACATAAGAGTAGCTTCAAATAAAATTCTACTTAAAAACTGTTTAAAAAAATTAAAATACCAAACATGCTATTTAATCTGCTACATATAAAATCCATTAAAACATTTCTAGCACTGACGATCTGATTTGATCTGATTTGATCTGATTTGATCTGATTTGATCTGATTTGATCTGATTTGATCTGATTTGTTCTGA
>WYDF02043440.1:0-12370 GCA_009867245.2 Adranes taylori | reverse complement strand
GAATCTTCACATTTCGCATATGAAACTGTCAAGAGATGAACAAAGTTCTCCCAGACAACCAGTTTGGTTTTAGAACATCATTCTCTACTATGGACCCTCTCCTAAAATTACAAACAGATATCACGCGAGTACTTAACAATGGCCATTGCGCTCTGGCTGTATTTCTAGATATCTCTCATGCTTTTGACTCTTTCTGGCATGATAGGCTATTTCGGAAACTCAATGAGCTACATATCCTTCATCCAAACACATTGAAGGCAGTCAAATCTATCCGACCATACCACTCAAAATAAAATTGGCGACACTATCTCCAGATCCGTACAACTTCAAGCTGGCGTACCACAGAGTCTGTCTTTGCTCCTCTTTTGTACATCATGTACTGCTATGATCTCCAATGCCCAACCACTCAACATTCACATAGTGCTTTGTATGCTTACTGGGCTTACTGGGCATGCATCCTAAAAGCGGAAACTGTAAACCACCATCTTCACACATCTTTGGACTATTTTTCAAAATGGGCGGAAAAATGTGAGCATCACCCCTAATCCGAGGAAAACACAGGCCATCTTCATTTAGCATCCCAACCATGTCAAAAAGAAACATCAAAACTGTGCCCACATCAAACGTCGACTCTGCATCGAACCCATTTCGTTATAAGACGAAATTTGCCACCTAGGTGTCACGTTTAACAGAACTTTCAACTGGAATTCTGATCACAGAAACACACTTTCGAGGGTACGCAAAGGCGTGAATATGATTTCCACTCTTTGTTCCGATTGGAAAGCCATTCAAAACCGTAGCAAACTGCCACGCAGACCCTTCCCACATCGGCCAACTAGAATTATACAAACCATGCAGGAATCCCCTGAGGAGCTCCTAAATATTCTAGAATAAATTCCTCTTTACCTTAGATGATTCTTACGCCTATATTATAAAAAAATAAAAAGACAAAAAAATTAAGAAATAACAAAAAAAAATTAAAAAACCGAAAAAACAAACATTCCCTTCCACAACATCCTTATTTTCTATTTCAGGTCAATTAGGACACACAACTAGAAGTTATACCAGCAAAATCAGCTCAACCCATTAAACCAAATTCTCTCATCAGCTGACCATGCTATGGCCAAGATTTTTACAGATTCCCTTGGCTGTAAAGCGAATGCTATAGCGTATATCTTCCCTGCAGACTATCAGCTTACCATAATTTCTAAAAGTATTTCACTCATTGCCAGGTCCATGACCAAAGAGGATGATAAATCCTAAAGCCTTCTTCAAATAAAGTCTCCAATCTTCGTAAACTGTGCAATCCCAACAGGGAGTGGAGCTTTAGTGCGGTACAAATCCCACACTGTTGGATGCACGGACATCCTTCGCCTTTGGAAGGTTTTTCCACTTCATTCGTAAAACAAAAAACAAAATAATATATATTTTGTCAGTTCCTAGCTTGTTATCTTGCAGCAAAACAGCCAACAGTTAGTCCCATTCGCCGTAGAATCGAAGTACTTGGTAAGCAATTACATATATGATAAAATGCGTTATAGATCGCATCTATATTTAATAACTTATTCCTCTGTCTCCATTTCCGTCAGCCAATTTCTTATACCACGGGAGTGTATATATCTGACCTTCGTCCGTAAGGGATTAATTTTAGTCACTCAGCAGCAGTAACACCAACGTCCGTCCGGTGTATTTGTGGCTCATAATGATTCTCCCACTGGATTGTATATTTCTAACCTATCTATCCGGGGTTAGTAATCGCAGGTAATGCTTTAACCTTTTTAATAATTTTGAGCAGTAATAAACCTATAACGTAAAAGAATTACATTATTAAGATTCGAGGATTCGAATTTAATTTTGATTAAAACGTACTAAAATTTTAAGTAATAAATTTTGATAAGACAATAAATTATATTCATTTTATTACACCAAATATAGTAATTAAAATCGGAGTTCCGCATTTATTGCTTGACAATAAAATCGGAACTTTCTAAGAGTTATAAAATGTTATAGAACTCTAAAACTTTCAATGTGATTTTATACTTATTCCGCGCTTTTTTCTCAGAAGCAAAATAAGCATTCCCAAACTGAAGGATAAAAATCAATAAGAACTTGGAGATAAGAAAACAAAAATAAAGAGAATAATAGCACAAAGGAAGACAGAATACTAGTAGATCCATAAAAAGAAAAGCTCGTCAAATCTGTTGTTGAGCTGTACACCACAAAACATTTAGTTGTTATTTTTCTGTGTAACCGTTTGAAGATATCGTTTCAACCGAGTATAATTCCGAAAATAGCTTGCCTTAGCTAAGTTAAAATGTCCACATTTACAGACTTTCCTAGATGTAATAATAATTAAGTTTTCTAATTTAAAGAAACGTAATTATTTTTATCGTTGACCTGAATGTATCAGATACAACAAATTTTAGAAATAATCCAGTTGAAATAAAATTCTTCGTAGAATAAAATCCAAACGTTTGCAAGCTCGATTCATTTAATATTTTAAATTAAATTAAAAGCTTAGAAACTAAAAACTATTGAAATATAGTTAAATAAAGGCATATTAAAAATAAGTTGGATGTAGAAGTATTAAGACAAATAAAAATCATAAGACCATCATAAGACCATAAAAATGAGGAAATTGGAGTAAATTGGAGGAAATGAAACATCATAGACTACGAAATTTTAGAATAAAAAATAGACAGAAGGCTTGGAGAAACCTCAAACAATGGCTTGGATTAATAACCTCAGCACCTTTCGAAACAGCAGTTAACAGAGCTGTGACGAGGTACGAAATGGAGAGCTACATCTCCGTACCCAGTAGCCCATTTTACACTCTCCGCTCTGGACGCGGAGTAGCGCCGATCGTCAGCCGGATCGCGCTACATACTACTTTCTGTGCTAACCTTTACTACATTTGGAGCTTTCATGGGAATTTAAACTGGTAGTTTTCCTTGCCTCAGATCGCACTACAAATTCCACTATAATGAATTCATCACGCCATTTGCTCTCTGATGCACAACCATTTAGGTTCACTGAACTTGTGCTTGTGCTCAATTTTGAGGCAACCTACTTTCGCTGCTCAGTGCTAGTTTTGGTCTGCCCCGGGTATTTAATTTGCTCGGTACCACCCATATCTGAAAGGCTTTCCCAGATCCGCTACATCGGGATGCGCCCGATAGGCACTACCAACTCCCGCGGGCAACCAGTGACTTACCTGTGGTTAAAACTATTCGGATAATTGACACAACAAATTGTGTCAATTAATTGTTACATTTGATTTCGGCAAAACTTTTCAAAAGTAACTACGTCCAAATTGTTTATACCATCTTAAGTTATAAAGTCCCTTACACAGTCAAATTCTGGTCAAATTCATAATTTGGTCAAATTCTGGTAACCATAAATAGCAGTTGAACACACAATCTCAACTAAAAATCAGTTAGAAACAAATCGTTATACATAAAAACAACAAAACAAAGATATAAAGATATTTTTTTGTTTTTAATTGCACGGGACTTAATGTTAAACAAAGTGTTAAGAAATAATATTTTTCTTCTAAGTGTGCGCTATGTACACGCGGCTCAAGAATGAGTCAACCTGTTTGATGGATCCAATCATATACGGGTACACGTATATATTTTATCAGATGATATTAGAGCGGAAAGCAGAAAAACAGTCGCCGAAAGTCGTCGCGTAGCATTTGGACTTGGTCTGTAGCATACCACACAGCAACGTTTGTCCTAACTAATAAGTAGTTAACCACTCAGCAAATAACCTAAGTACGGCACTATTCTGTTATCTTATATTATATAAGATAACAAGAGTGAACTTATCTCAAAGATTTGTTGTTTTCTTGTATTGAAATGGAAGAGCCCCAAGGAAGTCACATTGGACCTATACTATACTTGCTTGTACCAGTGACTTACCTGTGTTAAATGTATTCAGATAAATGACACCAACAGAAAAGTAAGAGATCTACATCCTCGACATATTAGCAGAATACTGTATCATATTCGATGAATGCAAAATATTTAGACATGAATGTGAAGTCCAATCTTTTGGAAATATTGGGTTTGGAAATATCATTTTCAAAACAAAGAGAATGTTAGATTTTGAAGTAAAATATTAAATATATCCATTGAAATAGCTAGGTTGCGGACACCCTAGTCTGATTGAACGAAAACTGTCACTTATCACCTACTTATCTTGCATGTATTACAAGCGATAGAGAGAGAGAGAGAGAGAGAGAGCGGAGAGAGAGAGAGAAAGAGAGAGAGCTGGACAATTGTTTGTTTTGTCATGTTGTATGTTGATTGCGTGTTACTATGTTGTACGTTAGTTGTGTACGTGTGTGGAAATATTTATTTGGTCCGCCAGTTGCTATTATAATATATTGGCTGTCGCTATTCACTGGTACGCTATGATATACCGCACTGGTGTTCGCTGCTATTGCCATAGCTGCATCCTATTGAAACGCGTGGGAGAGCGCAATAGTGGAGTTGTGTGTTATGTCAACACAGATTGTAGGGATAATACCGAGATTTGTATAGATTTGTAAGGCTTTGTGAGAGGGCCCGTGGCACGTAAAAACATGTCATGTGGATGGCTTCACACGACACGTACCGTGGAGTAAAACTTGCGCGAGAGGCTAATGTCTATAAAAGCGAGTTTTTTAGCATATAAAATCAGTTCCTTTGCGAACTTGAAGACAACCGTCCGGTAGCAGCCAGCAGTACAGCGATCAGTTAAGGCAGCCAAGCCGAGCCAAGCCAGCCATCCCGAGACACCAGGTATAGCGACAGCCAGCGACAGTCGCCGAGATAATAATTAATTTAGTGAGCGATTTTTTACAGCATACTGCTTGATTGAATTGCAAGTATGTTGTATAGCTATGTTTCTCTTCTTACCCATCCTTCAACCTACTTCCTATATACCGAGATGTATACTTATGGCTTGTGGTCCACTGTCAGTCGTAATCACTTATCGAACAGAGCATCTGTGGTTCACGGTGTTACGCGACTTAGTGGTACTTTCCTTTTCTAACCTATACCACACCGAGTGAGTATTCTGCTGGATACTGCCATTCACAGTCAGTTTTAGTCACTGGGTAACTTGACGTCAGTGTATTTATGGCGTTACGTATCTTCGTAGTTCTTTCCTTTTGGTTTCATACCATACTAGAGTGTATACTTCTGGCTAGTGACGTCCACAGTCATTTGTAGTCACTGAAGAACATGACGTCGGTGTATTAACGACGGTACGCGTCTGACTACCATCCTAGGTTACGTGTCTTTCCGGCTTGCATTTCATGTATGTAGATTTACCACCGTTGTCGTATGTTCAAATTTACCCCCGCCCTCCCGCTGTATTATTGACTGTGTTTACATGCTTTCCGAATTTTGTTCTATTGCTTGGATATTATTATTATCACGCTGCTTTAATCCTATTTGTATGATTATTATTAATATACATTTGTACTCTTTTATATTTGCCACTTGGCTATATTGTTTTGTTTATGATATTTAACCGCGATTGTTGCATAATGAATTTAATTTAACCTTTTTTCATTTGTTTATTATTCACACTTAATTGTTCATAAATATATCTTTCTCTGTTTGTATTGTCTATAAAGAACAATAGACGGTTTTGTTAAATCGTTAATGTTGTTTCACTCATTAGTATTAAGTTTATTACAGTTGCCCACTAGAACACGAATCCTGGACATCTCGCTCAAAGACTCGAAGCTACATGTGCGCTCAGTAAGCCACTGAGTACTGGAGGAACAAGACAATCAGTTTCAGCTTGCGGTCTCACGTTAAACTGACCTGGCGTCCGAGGATATATTTCTTCGGGCCGTTTTTATTCTGTATTTAAAAAATATTTATTTGCGCCATTCTGTGGCAAGTCGCTAATTCTCCCCATTAGCAGCATCGCGGATCTAAGTCTCTCACAACTTACTTGCGGTAATACCTTTTAAAAATAACTACGTCCAAATTTTTTATACCCCTTTAAATATAAAGTCCCTTATGCAGGTAAGTTGGTCAATTTCTGTTAAGCATAAATAGAGCAGTTATCTGTAAATAAAAACTCCGAACACTGTTACAAAAATAATTGTTATGTTCTTAATAGCAAAGGACTTATTGTAAACAAATTATTAGGAAATAATATTTTTTCTCATTGTGCGCTATGTGGACGCGGTTCACACAGTCCTCACATAGCCTTCGTACTTGCCGTTTGTTCTGTTTATTCTATATAGCCAGATGAGTTCACTTATGTTCACATAATTTTTATTGTTTTGGATTACACTATTAAATATCGGAGTATTATTTTTGTCTAATGTAACTAAATTTTTGCTTTGTATAATTAAATATTTTGCATCACAAATACCACACAACAACGTATGCCGTAAATAATGACTAGTTTACAACTCAATAAATAACCTAAGTACAGCATTATTGTAACAGTCTTTATTGTAAGAAAAAACAAGCGTGGACTTATCTTTAAGATACGTAAGTTTTCATGTTTCCAAATGGAAGTGCCCCAAGGAAATATAATTGAACCCATCCTATATTTGCTTATGCCAGTGACCTGTGATTAAATCTATTCAGATAAATTACATCAACAGAAAAGTAACAGATCCATATCTTCTAGATATTTATGGAAGAGTTGTTTCATACTCGATTCAGGCATAAATTTGGCTGATTGGAAGAAAGTCTAAACTTTAAATCTGCAACAAATTACTGATTTACAAACAGATTTTCAAACCAGTATGGATTTGCAATATTTAGTTTTAAGGATATGCCAGTGATACCAACATTAACTGTATTCAAGCATTTCAAAATGAGGTTTGACGAAACATAACAAATGCGCCTTGGCATGTTCGTACTTCAGATACTCATCTTCGCATTCTAATCGTTAAGGAAGAAAGAGAAAAGTATGCTGGAAAGCGTGAACCTAGACTTCACCTCCACGTGAGCGCAAATGCTTTTCAACTGCTGGAATACCAACAGCACATTCGAAGATTCAAGGGGTGAAAACCGTTATTTCAAGAAGGTTTTTCCATTTATGATTACAAAAAAAAAATGGAGAAAAGCACAATTTAAATCTTATCGAAGTTTGAACAAAGCTAACTGTGATTGAAACGAATATATGTCAATAATGATATTATATATTAGCATATTAAAAATATTTGAAAAATGCTATTTATGGAGAACACACATATGACAAATTTACCAACAGTAGCTAAATAAATATTGTTTTCGAAACAGTTTTATAGCTTGTTGTTTGTGGTTCCGTTCTAAATGCATTTTCTTTAAAACTCATTACAACATGTCCCGATTTTATAGCACTATAAATTTTAATAACATTGAGAAAATTTAGTTGCCAACATCCAACACATAAATATAAACTTACACACATGTATTTAGACAAAGTTATTCATACATATCACGAGAAAGCATGAAGTTCTTAACAAAACTATACCAAGCATGAACTAAATTTGAGTTTATTATAAAACAACTTAGTTTCATGAGAATCTGAAAACTTTAAAATCATAAAGCTGTATACGTATTTGTTATTCCTTTTTTTTCAATTAATATTATTTTCTGGATAATATTATAGTTTGGAACGATGAAGGTTGAGTCAGACATAGACAGACTTAACAAGAGCAAATAGAGACTTATGAACAGAGGCTAAAATATCAGCAAAGATCACAAGTACAAAAAAAGGCAAAGGGATAAGGAAGAAATGGAAAAACTTGAGGAATTAGCAAGAATAAAGGGGTACAGACAAATGTACAAAAAAGTGCTTCAAATGTGCGTTCAATAAAGTGCTTTACGTTGAATGGATTACTTTCAACATATTTGCAATGGAACTGGTGAGAAACAAATTGCAGAAGAATTGCGAAAGGCTATGATCTAGAAATAGAAGAACTAAGTTTGACTGATCCCAAAGAAACAATGAAGGGAATGAAAGCCAGCAAGAACCCTGGGGAGGATAAAATAACTGCATATATGAGAACCGATGCCGGAAGAATGAAGCGTAGCGTTATTGTGCCCAATATACAAGAAGGGATACAAACCGTGCTACCCAAATTATAGAGGCATTTCGCTGTTTAACTTAAGATACAAAATATTCACTAAAATCCTTGGAAGACGTTTAGAGCCATATTCAGAACGGATACTTGGGGACTATCAAAGTGGATTCTATAACTGATCAACCGATCAACAATTGACCACATTTTTACAATGCGATGTATACTAGCAAAGTTCTATGAATACAATATAACTCTCCACTAACTCTATATTGATTATCAGGTGGCACTCAGTAGATTGAATGTACGAAACATGTACAAAGTAGATGACTTCTGATCATACGTTCATGACTTCATGATTTTTCAACCTATTTTTGGAACAAGTCGTCCGAAGCATTTTCGGGCGAGAAAGTACACTGACACATTTGATACGAGGTAGAAACCCTATCTAATCGAGTACGATGTATAACAAGGCAGTACTGTATTTAACCTATTCTGATGATACAGCAATTCGTGAAAAAACATTGAAAGCTGTGCCCAAAGTTGAGAAAAAATCATGGAATGTGACTGGTTACCACTCAGAAAACAAAATATAAGCCCAATAAAATACGGAGGCAACCAAATTGCATTGGATACGCGGGAGCGTAAACTTTACGAATCAGTCCAAAAAGAATAGTACCTTGTGAATACGATATAACAGAGTTTGTATAAGGAATCATGTAAATCACTAAAACCGACCACGATGGAAGTGGAGCAAGTGTGACAACTCCGAGTATGTGGGAGGAAATGTCTCACTGATGACTGCCAAGCATAGAATTAATTGATCGGGACAGCTCGGGTTCTTTATGAGAGTACCGCCAACAGAAAAGGTACTACAAACGCCTTGGTGAATGTATTATACTAACATAACTTTAAATAACTACATAACATTTATATGCCTCACATATATTCATAGAACTGCTACGATCAAGGGTCTCCATACTTTTTATTCTAATACCCATACTGACTCCCCTCTAAGACCAAATCAGATCATAATACTAAGATAATGAATTTGGTCGGATACAAGGCATGTCCAACCCGCTACCGGTTTGTAGTTTGGATACGCCCGATCTAAATGTTATTTATGTTTATGTTCCATGCGAAACATATGGAAAATTAGTCTTTGATATGCACTGATGTTGCTAAGTCGGTCTTAAACTAAAAATGTTAATTTTAGAGATACCTAACTCGTGAGGGTACTTGTTGCATATTTTGAAAAGACGAAAATTTCTTCCAAGCATTATTATGTTTTATAGATAGCATTTTTCATTTCTATAGTAATCTAAATGAAATAGTTTAATATCAAAAATATCATTCAAAAAGCAACAGCCTGGCCTCTTTAAATATGTGATATGTGGTATTATTTATAACTACTGGACAAAATGTATACATAATAAATACAAATACGAAACTATTTCATTTCTCACTGTCGTAAGCACCATCAAATTGCACTAAAGCGTTGATTCAATACCGCTTCACGCACAAATCAATTAGAAATTATGTGAATTCGTTTTGTTGAATTGTGCGGTCCTGTTGGCAAGCAGCCAAAGAAACTGCATTGTTTTGCATATTATTCACTCGCTATTTTCTGGCGCAAGTTTTCGGAATGATTTTCAATCCTTGCTTCTTCCAGTGTCCTTGTTTTCATTGTTATTTCTAAGATGATGCTAAATATTAACTTTCCGATTTAAATGCATCAAGAAATACGATTTCTATAAAAATCGTTTTCAAAAACAAATTCTAAATGGAAAATTTCGAAGCAAACTATTAAAAAAATAATTAGTGGACGTGATCGCCACGCCATCTATCATATACTGGAAGTCCTACGTTTTGTTACATCTTGCATAAAGTAACAGTTGAACCTTTTAGTTTCGAGTGTCACCTTTCAAGTCGCCTATAAAATTCAATTAGCACAATAGTGTTTAGGGTAAACTAAACAACATTAGTCTAACCTATGAATCTTCCACTTACCCATGAATCCCTCGGTTCCCATATTTCTCTACAGCGCGGACAGCTTCGCTGTCTGCTTTGCTGCGACCCACGGCCGACCTTGACTCATATTTTCCTCGTATTTGCTTACGGGGCGGACAGCTGCGCTGTCCGGTTTGGCATGGCCTACGATCCCTCTTGACTCTCTTTTCGGAAAAGCTAATTTCTAAAAAGAGCAGTCTGGCGTGCGAAGTCCTTGGTCTTATGAATTTGTCCGCTTTAGCGCGGTCTGCTGACGTTTTTCACTTCATTTTACCCTACTACCGCTTTTGAGTCAGCCTTTCTTCGTATCCCCAAGTTATATATTTTTTTCTTTCATAGGAACCGACATATTTAATGTAGTACAATAGCCGGTCTCAAGTAAATCGATCGCAAAGTGCACATATCTTAGTACGTAATTTTGGAAAAAAATGTTTCAAATAGGCGAGCTTTTGGAAGCCTATAGAATAAAGTTTATTCAAGTGTTCTATCTTTTACAGCTCCTGAAATATATCAAAAAGTTAGAAAAATTTTAAATGTGGCAACATCGCGCTCTGCAACATCTCGCTCTACAACACTCGCGGCGATGGCATTACTATCATTCGACACATAATATAATATACTATTTGCGAGCAAAATTTCAGTCTTCTAAGTTTAAACCTGAATTTGTCAATAAAATAATCATTTCGAGTCCTTCCAAAAATTTTAATGTGTACCTGCCACTGATAACAACATTTATTCAATCGCGAAAGCAGTTTATATGTCTCATATAGCGTAAAATAATTTTTCTTGTAATTTTGCATATATGAGATATTACATCTGGCTTAAATGTATATAATATGATTGTTGGATGTTGGTTGCCATGGCCACAAGTTGCAAAATTTTAAGTTATTAAGGGTCATACCTGTGAAATGGTAAGAGCTAGACCATCATACATATACGTGGTCTCATTGCAAAGCAAATCAAAAGGGCTGCCAAAATATAAGAAAACATACAGGGTATTACAAAAAAGTTTTTGTATATTTATTACTCAAAATCGGTCAAGTATATTCAGTTGATTACATTGGCAAAAATGAGGCTCCTTAGTCTTACATAAGTATCCCAACTTTCATTTTTCCATCTTTCATATAAACCGAGATATTTACGGTAGTACACTTTTCATTCAAGGTCAAATTACTCCGGTGCTATGACGTATGTCTTTTTTAAACTCGCCTGGTCGCTTAAGTATTAAAGGAATTTTAGCCACAAGAAACTAAACATAAATGTTGCGAAACTTTTAGAGAAACTAGACCCTAAAATTAGCAAAACAAAAATTAACCTGTATATATGTTAAATAGTGATTTTGGAAAAAATATTTCAAACAAAATCGACAGGCCTTTATGTAGCCTATACAATAAAGTTTATTCGAATGTCCTATCTTTCACCGTTCCTGAGATATTTGAAAAAGTTTGTTAATATTTAAACGTGGCAACACCGCGTCCTATACAATTTGGCAACATGGGACTTTTTTATTCGACGCATAAGACAAGGCGCTATATTTGTGGAAAATTTCAAACTCCTAATATGAATACGAAATTTCTGAACAAAAAAAATGGCCCCTGTCCGCCATAATGGATTTATAAAAATAATGAAAAGTGTTATGCGGGCTCATAGTCTACATCTGTCTACCAAATTTCATCCAGATCGGTCCCATAGGGAAAGAGAAATTCTTGAACATACAGACGTAACGTCCATACGTACATACTAACAGGCACCGAAAAATCGACCCTTCTTTTAATTTTTTGAGCAACAAACAATTTTTTAAGGAAAAAATATTTATATTAAAAATTGTTCCCTATGGTCCCTCCTTTGAATTGCGTATTAACGGATTACAGTACAGTAGAAGAGACGTACTAAGGTTAAATAAAAAAATTCTCAAAACATCAATCCTATATCTTTCATATACCTATACGTTTTGCATACGTATATGGTATATGAAAGATAAAAATTAGATACGCTGTGAGCAAGGTATGAAGTATCTACAACTTCACACTGCTATAGCTATCAAACTGTTTAATGTATTTTGCCCATATTCGACAGGTTCAACAAATGTCAATAGTCGCATTGTAGTTTATTGTGCCTAAATAGAATTTATTGACCATAGATTTTAAACGTAATATCCATGAACTTAATTGTTAATTGACTATTGTTAATTATTTTTGACATATTGTTAATTGGTGGGTATTGACTATCGAATTTGTTGATTATTGACTGTTGAACTATTGACTATTGACTATTGACTATTGACTATTGACTATTGACTATTGACTATTGACTATTGACTATTGACTATTG
>WYDF02043429.1:0-12370 GCA_009867245.2 Adranes taylori | reverse complement strand
GGGGGGGGGGGGGGGGGGGGGTGGGGGCGGGGGGGGGGAGGGGGGGGGGGGGGGGGGGGGGGGGTGGGCGGGGGGGGGGGGGTGGGGGGGGGGGGGGGAGGGGGGGGGGGGGGGGGGGGGGGGGGGGGGGGGGGGTTCAGCTCAATGTCGGAACATTGCAACAGGTTATGGAACATCAGCTGTCGGAACATTGCACCACCACCAATAATTTTCACCGTGTGATTTTCATATTGGAATGATTGATTAAATGATACAACATCCTCGCTTGGAGATGATTTCTATGCAGTTTTTTTTGTTCGCCACTTTGATCTTAAAATTAGTTTCACAACATTTTTTTTTTCTGATCTGCTATTGGATTAGGATTAAGAGTGCCACATTAAAGTGTCACGAATTTTTCAAAAGTTACACATACGTATTTGTATTTTGCGCAATCACTGTTCCCTCTAAGCTGCGTTTCTGCGCACAAATTTGTATACCACTCCACCGTACAATAAAAGAAAAGTTAAGGAACACATTGCTCTAAACCCCAAATTAATACATACTTATTATCAACAACTATTTGTTCCTGAAAGTAAATTTTAGAACAAATTGTCGCCAAGTTTTTTAAAATATTTAATGCATATTCCTTGTGTGTGGTGTCGTTTAAAATGATATTTAAAAGAATTGAATTTTAAACGAATTTCTTTGAAGAATATGAATTTATTAGATCTCTTAATTGCAGGTGGCGATCAAAATCATTGATAAGTCACAATTGGATGCTGGAAATTTACAGAAAGTCTATCGAGAGGTGGATATAATGAAGAGGTTAGATCATCCACACATTATCAAATTGTATCAGGTACGTTAATAATATTTTCATAGTTTAAATTATAATAAGGGGTCTGACAAAATAGCTGTTGCCACTATACAATAAAAGGACAAATCCGCTTTTAGTAATGAAATTTATTTTATTTTTCCATCTTTGTTCAGTATTATTCAAAATTTTATTCTTTAAATCAGTAATATTATATATTTTGATCTAACACGCGAGAACCTCGCGAGAGTCTCGACAGTTCGTTAACATATTCACCTTAAACTTGACTATATATCGTTAGGTGTATGTGTGCGTTATAACTTGAACAACGATGTTATTTCATAAAACGTCTGTTTTCCTTTATCTACGATGTTTGATTCGAACGTTTGCTAAATAGTTTAAGACATCCTCAGAGATATCAAATTCAATTTTCAATGTTAAAGTTAACTTGTGCAAATGAAGGAATAATTCCAACATTAGAATCCTAAATGGACCTAACGATATCTTTCATGTCAAGAACTGTTCAAGTCAAGAGTAGGATAATTAGAGAAGAGGAAAAAGGCCATTATCTTACAAATCGTTAAGATGTGATTCAAAATATAAGGGACTTTTAAAAAATAGCACATTCTAGTGGCGCCATCTATTGATGGCTAACTGAGTTGAAAGATACGTATTTTACTGATATTCCGTTAAAATCCATGGCAAACGTATAAAAGCCGAGTGTTTGCTGTTTCGGTGCAAAAATGAATATCGAACGAAGAATCAATATTAAGTAATCATCTTTCAAATCACTAAGAAAAACTGTAGCGTACACGATTTGGGGTTCTAAGTAAACTTGACTTTTTGAAGCTAGCACTAGGCGCCACCTATTGATGACAGAATCAATGTTAAATAATCATCTTCCAAATTCTCTAAGAAAAACTGTACCGAATACGAGATGGGGTTCAAAGTAAAAGAGACTTTTTGAAAATAGTACAGTTCAGTGGTGCCATCTACTGATGGTTACCTAAGTTGCAAAGGTACATCCTTCACTGATATTCTATCAAAATGTATGACAAACCTGTAGACGACGAGTTATTACGTTGTACATCACTGTGTTTGCTATATCAGTGCAAAAATGAATATCGAACAAAGAACCAAGATTAGGTGATCATCTGTCAAATCGTTAAGAAAAACTGAAGCGTAGGAATACGATATGAGATTCAAAGTAAACGAGACTTTTTGAAAATAGCACATTCTAGTGGCGCCACCTATTGATGGCTGCCTGAGTTGAAATCGTACATCCTTCACTAATGTTCTGTCACACTGTATAAGAAATATGTAAAATTCGAGTTATTGCGTTGTACGTGATTGTGTTTGTTCCATCGGTGCAAAAATGAATATCGAACAAAGAATCAATATTAAATGATCCTCTTTCAAATTCTCTAAGAAAAACTGTATCGACTACGAGATGGGGTTCAAAGTAAAAGGGACTTTTTGAAAATAGTACAGTTCAGTGGTGCCACCTACTGAATGGTTACCTAAGTTGGAAAGGTACATCCTTCACTGATATTCTATCAAAATGTATGACAAACTTGTAGAAGCCGAGTTATTGCATTGTACGTCACTGTGTTTGCTATATCCGTGCAAAAATGAATATCGAACCGAGAACCAAGATTAGGTGATCATCTTTCAAATCGTTAAGAAAAACTGAAGCGCAGGTATACGATATGAGATTCAAAGTAAATGGGACTTTTTGAAAATAGCACATTCTAGTGGCGCCACCTATTGATGGCTGTCTGAGTTGAAAAGGTACATCCTTCACTGATGTTCTGTCACACTGTATAACAAACATGTAAAAGTCGAGTTATTGCGTAGTAAGTGATTGTGTTTGTTGTATCGGTGCAAAAATGAATATCGAACAAAGCACCAAGATTAAGTTCTGTTAAAAACTTGATAAAACATTCACCGAAAGCCTTCAATATTTATTATTATGAATATTTATTGTGTAAACTGATATAGGTGCTTTGGATATGTTCGTGAAGATTTAAATGATGACCACCATCCTGGGCAATCGATATATGTGATAACCGAAAATGCCATCAAAATTGTGCTGAATTCATCAAAGATTAGTCAAAAACTTCTTTGTAGTTAACCGAAGTGGAACTTAATATCTGTAAAAGCTATCACATTTTCATCAAAGATTTGGGCGTCGGAAGGTCTATGCATACTTTGTTCCGCACGAATTGATTGATGATCAAACATTGTACAGAACTCAACATTTGAAGGATATCATCAAGGACTCCCAGAAGGACCGAAATTTCTTGTACAACTGATGGTGAAACATAGTTCTTTCAATATAATCAGGAAATCAATCGTCAACGTGCATAATGGAAGCATCCAGATGAAACTAATCCGAAAAAAAAAATCTTCAGGAGACCATCCAAAAGACTTGCATCGACAATCTTCTTGACAATGCAAATTGCTGTCAAAGAGTCTCAAGGAGACTATTTTCGAATAAAATTCATGAGTTTGGCCAAAAATATCACTCTTCATTCTCATTTTGAAAAAGTCCTGTTTAGTTTGGAACGCACCTTGTACTACCTAAAGTATGTTGACACAAAACGATAATCAGACCAAAAGGAAAATGTATACATAAAAAAGAGCCCGAAAATTTACTGACAAATGGTAATAGATCAAAAGTAGGCGAATTATTAGTTACCCAACATGTAAGAGGAAAATAAAAGCGTCCACAATTTAAACTATCCGTTGAAAATGGCAGAAATAATGGAAAGAAGGTGGCGGGCCAAAATACAAATTATAAGTGACTTTTCGATTAATTTTCTGTCATAAAAATAATGACTCTTGGATTTTTGTTTTAGTTTAAAATAAATACAAGTTTTGAATAAAAATTTTAAACAATTTTCAAAACAAAGCTGAGTCTCCATTTAAAAATTATAATTCTCTAAATGTAGAATTTTAAATATACAAATTTTATCGAACTTTTCTACTATCCTTGATAGTTATTTGCTTATATCTATATGCATCTGTTTTTGTAAGCTACCGGCCGGCGAACGTAATATAGTAGCGTCGAAACATGCATAAAACGTAGCGGTAGCAGCGTCGGCGTCGTTGTCGTTTTCTTTTTCAAGAACGACGACGACAACAACGCTATGACGTCAGTACACGACGTCGCTTAGCAACCGAATAAACTTTTTGCTGACGTAATTCTATAGAATGCGTTAGGACGTTACTGCTGATAGTGTATGTATATGTATAAGCGTCTTATTACAGTTACACTAATGATTAAAAGTTTTGCGTTTTTTAATATCTTTTCGTCACATTAATATATTAATCGTTTTTTTTTTTATTTTAACGGATCAATTGTTTCACCTTAATTCCTTAATTAATTGTCACATTGCGTTTAATTTCATGCACAGCTTTTTGATATCAAATTATTAGGAAAAACGTAAATAATATAAAAAGTAAACAATATTTTATGGACTCTCAGAATATTTTAGCTTTGATTACTTGAAATATATATTATGATAAAAATTTGAGATGACCACTGGAAGTTTATATTTTATAACTATTCTCGCCATGTATTGCTCTCTTGAAGGGCAATAGTAACATATATACATATATATATATATATATATATATATATATATTATGTTTTATCTTTGTTACGTGCTCCATTATAAATATTTTATATATGTTGAAAACGTCGATATATCACTTACTTTGTGACTCGAGTTTCGGACGCGGGCCCATTTCGAACTGTTGCCATAACTTCAGTCAGTTCGATAATAGGCCCACGCCCTAAACTCGAGTCACAAAGTAAGTGATATATAATAGTGCTTACGACGTTTTTAACATATATATATAAGTTACTACAGGCGCACTGAAATGCCTACCACATATCTCGTGTGCTAGGCATTTCAGTGCGCCAACGTATCGCCAAAGTCACATATATATATATATATATATATATCATACCCTCTTAGATTTTTTTAGATAATCTATAAAACTTCTCATATCCTATTTGATTAATAATTATAATTGAGATTGTAAATAAAAAATTTAACAGTCTTTGTTGTCAACACACATAAAAAATTCAATCCGATTTATTATTTATACTATTTGCTTACAAAAAGCCAAACAAAACATCGATTCCTCATATATTATATTTAAATACACGTGTAACACTAATGTGACACATTCCCACATGTGCTTGGTTTGTTTATTGCATAATCAGTAATTTCGTATGTAACTTAAATTATTGCTAAATTTATTGAATCGTATTACTATGCAACTTGCATTAATTTGCTAATTTTATATGTAATTATTCTTGATTACTTCGGTAAAATTATTCAGCGCAAACAGGTCGGTATTTAAGAAAATTTTATACAGTTGAAATATTTCGGACGAATTTTTCACCTTTTTTTACGCCTCAAATTTGCTTCACGTATTTACTGTTATTAATCTAATAATAATTAAATTACTAATTAACTAAAATATGTACTTGTAGATATTTATAAGAAGAAAACTCATAAAGTCCATATCCAAAAGAAAAGAGAAGTCCAAAAGAAAATTCCATATCACCCCTTTAAGAGTAAATCCATCCTCTTCAAACCATTTAGGAACTTGAAACCAGAAACCAGAACGGATCAGCAACATACCTTTGCCTTCTTCATATCCCTTCGCTCTTTCTTACCTCCTCCCTTATTTTTACCATTGTCCTCAATCCATATCCTTCCTGACCCATATATACTCTCCAAGTATTCCACTTTCTTAGCTCATTACATTCGTTCACCCATCTTTCATCCCATCTTGCTCCCACCTTTCATCCTTCCTTCCACATACTCTACAACTTCGTTCTTCCTCATTAGTTCCAATACCTGTTCCCTCTTTCTTCCAATCACAAGTATAAAACTCAAACTTGTACATATTATTTATATATTTCTCCGTTTGATATCTTTTGTAATACGCTCCAGAATGGAGACTTGGAAAAATAGATTCTTAAACATGAGTCACAAAACGACAGTGTTCGTCTTCCTCCAGGAATTTTCTTCTTCTTTTTTCTCGAAACTCCTTATACTGTCAGGCGTCGGAGTTCTTCTTCCTCAAGACTCCTTTCTCGAAACTCTTTCTTCTTTCTCGAAACTCCTTTTACTGTCACGCGTCAGAGTCCTTCAGGCAACTTGCATATGCCAGGAAGGCACGTCAAGAGCGGGACCTTGTACCTCAGGCAATGTTTCCCCTCGCCTGGTTGCAAGCCTCTCCACATTCTGCTCCCACTGTAACCTCGTTTTCCTTCTGACCGCGCTTCCGTCACTGTCATCCCTCTCCCATTCCGTTCAAATGTCCATACCAGCGCAGAGTCTTTTTACCTGCTGTAACAACACTTATTACAGCAGTAACTGGGTCCTTATAGTGGTATTCCTGATGCAATCCCTTCTTGTTCGTCCAGCCACTCTTCACAAGTACCGGATTCACTCCCCTGAAGTCGTCTTTGATGTTTTTCTAATAGAGTCAGATTTTCTGTGAAACTGATAAGATTGTCTTATATTCCCGATTCTTCGTATTTTTAGTACTCTCCTTCTTTCCAACAATTGTCGGGCTAAGCTGATAGTATACTTGATTCGTCTTCTGTACTCTGTAGTTCATTTCTGCATCTGGCTTTCTATCCAAAGTGATTATACTTCCAGGGTACTCAAACCTGGTTACCTGTTCCAATTTCTTACCATCCCATTGGATATTGATTGATTCATGCTCCTCTTGTTTCGATACTACCATTACCTTACTCTTTTCTACATTAAGTCTCATCCCATGATTCTTTACTGTACCGCCATTTGCAAATCTTCTTGGTTCTTTGCTATGAATACAATATCATCCGCATATATGAGCAATTGAAAATTCACAGGTGTCAATCTCAAGTTTCCTACCTTGCACCGTGCTGTTCTTGTCTTTCACAGTTCATCAGAATGATGAAAAATAAAGGCCTGAGAGTCCTTGTTAAACATCCTTTTCCATTGGTAATTCTTATCTTCCTACCCCTTTTACTTTCCTATCTACACTCTTGATTCTGCTCAGCAGTGGTACTGATATTCCACATCCATTTAGTGCTCTCCACAACTGATGCCTTGGCACTGCATCAAAAGCTGCTTGAAGGTCAAAGAAAGCTAAATATGCTAGTCTATTTCTGCTGAGAAACTTATCCATGACTTACCAGAAGATAAAGATATGATCTTAAGTTCGACTACCGTTCCAAAATACAGCTTACTTTATTCCTGAGTTTCCACTCCAGAACTCTTGTATATATCTTGAGGGCAACAGATGATAGACACACTGATCTATAGTTCACACACTTGGTTGTACTTTCTTTTTTGTGGATTGGCGTTTTTTGTGGAATTTTTCTGTTGCTAATAAAAGCGCAATGCGGGGAAGAACCATCCAGCTTTGCTATAAAGTGTGTTCTTCATTAAACCTTCCCTTTCTATTCAGCCAACTTGGTTTTTCTCTTTTTCGGGATTGACGACCACCCCTTGCATTTTCTACTAATTCTAAAATTAACTGTGTTCGGATTTTTTTGGGATTATTAGTCCACTTGTAATTTTCCAGAAGATAAATAAAATTCTATACAACCAATTTAAGGCTTTATGGCTGCCCAAACAATTGTATAAAACCTGCCGCTAGACTTGAGCGCTAGACAAGATACTCGAGCAAATGAGAACCTTATAAAAACTTATCTCCTTTCCAAAATAGGGGTCATATGCTAAAATAGACCCCCGCGCCGCATTTGAACCCAAAAGTTTTGTAGATTTTTAAGGTTATACACTTTAAATATTACCTTCGCTTTAAAGCCTACAGTGGATTTATGAATTACACCTTTAGATGGCAAAAAACGGCCCTACATTTGGTCTTCAATTACTTGTCCTATTTTTTGGAGCATTTCTTTCAGGAGGCTAATTTACATTTACCCTACAAAATATGACGACCATAATAAAATGACAAAAGTTTATCCATTCCCTTACGATAAAGTTTTATTCCATTTTAATCGCTTGTATCGCTATATTTAAAATCACCACTAAAAAGATTTGGAATTCTGGAGCTCAAGCAATTCTGGTTCTGGAGCAATTCTGGTGACATAATGCAAGCATTCCAAACAGATTGTCGCGATTGAGATGTGGCCTACTGCGTTTGGTCTCATCAATAGTTCCAGGAACCGCTAGATCATGAAAAAGCGTGTCCAGCGCAATTTAAGGATCAATATAAAAAAAATAACCTGAAACAAGCTACAAGAAATCCAACCCCTCACGGACGCGAACAAATGCGTGCGATTCCAATCATGTGGCCAACACTAGCGTCGGATCATAGATGGGAGAAAGTCCTCGTTGTTTACTGTGGTACAAGCACACAACTGCTTTATGTATCCAGGAACCTAGAGTCTGGTCATGATTTAAGGCGGAATTTGCGCTAACGATAGGACACCTCGTTATGTTGTGGATCAGGAGATCCAAATCAATCAAGACGTTTTGGAATTATATATGTCTGATTGTGTAACTAATTGTCCAGAGGGTGAATCTGAAACATTAGGATGTTTAAGATTACGAAGATATTTCTGTTAAGGTTTCTTGTCTTTTTATATGGTAGCTAAGTGTCTTTTACTACTTTATCGTATCTTGCGATAACTTCTAATTGATTGTCAAATAATTGTGTATCATTTCATATGTTACATTTGTTAATAAAATTTAATTTGTACTTACTTTTTATTTGTGAAAGCATTTTGTTGGTCATTAATCTGAAATATTTGCCTATTGCATGCATATCCTAGTAGAAGATCTAAAGGTGCGTAATTAGTTGTTAAATAAATGGAATGCGTCAATGTTGCTTTTAAAGGCCACAACCGAAAAAGGTTTGAAATCACTGAAACAATCGTTGCGACGATAATGGAACAAAGATTTGCGGTCCATCGCCATAAATTTCGGATTGGGTTCTGTACCAAAGCTAGAGGTGGTCATTTCAAAACCGGCTGAATATATTATTAATTAATGTCCATATTATTTTTATCCATTGGTATTTTCTAATCTTATAGTTTCATTTATTATATTTATATATTTAATAAGTTTAAAAGTATTTATTACATCTAAACAGTTTTTGTGTATATAAAACCATTTTAATTTATCTAAATGACGTTACAAACGTGTTATTGTTTGGTCTATCTTCTAATATGCATAGAATAATAGAAGTACTAATAAAACATTAAAATTGTTATATACACATATAAGGCATAAAGTAAAAATAAGAAATGTATATAAATATAATGTGAGTCACTTAAGGACACACTTCACAAATATAAGACAATGTTTAATTGTATATAAAAATAGCCATAATTCGTGTTTTAGTTGACGTCTGAAACTGACTGTTCCAATTGTTCAAAAGAAAATGTTAATCTACATTCTTTAAATTGATAATGTAGTTAATTATTTTTACATGTAGTAAAAAATGGATGATAATGATAATACTAATTCAAACGGCCATGAAATTTATTAATCCATCCATTCACGTCATGCTATCTCAATAGACGTCACACACATTTCCAATCAATGTAATTTTTTTCTACCCATGCATAAATCAGAACCGTAATATATGTTTTTAAAGTTCATATAGAGAATTTTTAGTTTATTAATGACAGTTTACTAAAGTTAAAATTATCGCAAAATATATAACATTTCTTAAATGACACAGGTGCATCGTCAGACATTGAGTCAGTGAATGAAAAGAAGAGAAGTTTAGCCGTTCAACCTGGTAATCTAGCCTGACGATAATTTAAATGCCCAAGCAGCAACTGAATATAAAAAATTAAAATAAAAATTGAAAAAAAAAAATTAAAATAAAAATAAAAATAAAACAAAATTAAATTCAAAAAATTAAAAATATAAATTAAAATAAAAATAAAACTAAAAATAAAATTAAAAGCAAGTATGTTACAGTACTGAAAATAAAAAATTTAAATGAAACTAGAAAACAAAAATAAAAATGAAAATAAAATATACTAAAAAATATTAAACAAATAAAAAATATAGAAAAATGTATAAAAATAAAATATAACAAAATAAAAAATTATATAAAAAAATAATATATATATATATATAAACAAAATATAAAATAAAATTATAAAATTAATAAAAATAAAAATGAAAATAAATTTAAAAATATATAAAATAATATTAAAAAACAAATATAAATAAAAATAGTATAAAAAAATTTACTAAAACAAAAAATATGTAAAAAATATATAAATCAAAAATTAAAGTAAAGCTAAAATTAAAAGCAGGTATACTGAAAATAAAAAATTAAAAAAATTGAAATGGAACTAAACAATAAAAAATAAAAATAAAATAATAAATAAAAGCATGCTAGCGCGCATGTTTTTGTCATAAAATCACAAATTAAAAAATATATAAAGTAATATTAAAAAATAACAAATATAAATAAAAATAGTATAAAAAAAATATTAAAATACATATGTAAAAAATATATAAATAAAAATTTAAGTAAAACTAAAAGTAAAAGCAGGTATACTGAAAATAAATAATTGAAATGAAACTAGACAATAAAAAATAAAAATTAAATAAAAAACGAAATAAAATAAAAATAAAGAATATATTAAAAAAATTAAAAGAATAAAAAATTATTTAAAAAAATTATATATATATATACAAAATATAAAATAAAATTACAAAATAAATAAAAATAAAAATGAAAATAAATTTAAAAATAGAAATAAAAAATATGTAAAAATATATAAATAAAAAATCAAACTAAAACTAATATTAAAAGCAGGTATACTGAAAATAAAAAATTTAAAAATTTAAATGAAACTAGACAATAAAGAATAAAAATAAAATAAAAAATGAAATAAAATAAAAAATAAAGAATATATTAAAAAAATTAAACGAATAAAAAACAAAAATAAAAAATATATTAAAATACAAAATAAACAAAAACAAAATATATAAAACGTATATAAAAAATATATATATGAAAATAAAATAAAAAATAAAAGTAAAAAATAAAAATAAAAAATTAAATAATAAATAAAAGCATGCGCTAGTATTAGATCAAACAAATTGTAAAATCAATTCAGGCTCCAACACACTCCTATATTAGTAGTTGAATAGCTTCCAAGTGCATACTCAGCATTGTCAGTAGTTCAAATTACTAATACAAATTCAACTACGTTTGAACTAAAGCTGTGTACGTATATGTATTTTCATAAGCACCTGACAATTCTTGAAATCTGGCTCATTGAGTGTTCGAATATGATATATTTTCTCGTGTTGTATCATTAAAAATAAACCAAAGACCTATCAAAATGTTTAAAAATATGCGGGGTATGACTAAAAGGTTTACGAATAATTGCTCAAAATTGGCTTCGTAAATTCCAATTTCAATCCTCAGATATATGGTAATTTAGAGAATCATTGAAGTTGGAGTCCAGTTGCTTGGTAATTTAAAATAAACAAGAGACCTAGCAAAATGTGTAAAAATATACGGGGTATTACTAAAAAAAATCGAATAATTGCTCAAAATTGGGCTTTTCTACAAAACCACGTCTCCAGCATCGCGGTTCTAGAACTTCTTTGCCATAGTGTTTACCTCATAGAACTAATCATAGGACAGAAATACTCAAATTTATTGCCCTCCAATTCATATTGAAACTCAAACAAACAATCAAATAAACTATAACGAAAACAAAAACCAAACTAAAGAAAATAAAATAATATCAATAATATAACACCCCTCAAACGTCCTTCGCTTACTTTTAATTATATCCTTGTTTCCCGGACTCCCACGCCTCACCGTTCCTTTATCCATCAATCAACAAAAAATTAACCCAAAGATAGAAAAAAATTATTAATATGAACTATGACTTAATGAAAAAAAAAAACTTTTAATCTCTCAATTCCTGATTCCATTTACATCTTCCAGTTTTCCATTTCCTCTCTTCGCAGATCGGTTCACTCTATCTACACCCTCGCATTCGTTCACCCAATTGTCTCGCTATTTTTCCTGCTTTCCACATATTCCACGTTTTCTCTAACAGTCATGCATCCAAAACCTACTTCCTCTTTCATCACTACTCCATCGGAATCTAGATGTCATTCTCTTCTTTTTCATTTGCTCCCAAATATTCAGCTATTTTTCCATTAACTTTTTTTTGTAGCTCATTTCATCGCTTCTTGCGAAACTTGCTCACAAAAACTCTCCCCTTTCGTATCTCCTTTTATAGAACAGCCTATTCTGTTTAATGCCTTTCTCTTAGTCTTTAATCCATAATGAACACTCGTCTTTAATTCCTTCCACTTTCATTGCTGATTCAAATAGCTTCTTCACCAACGTCTCTTCTCCAACCATAATCACTTTAAGCGCCATGTAAACTCTTTCACCAAACGAAGTATTCCATGATTTCTAGATTTTTCCAAAAATATTTTTTGATTTGCCTAAGATTATTGATGATGATACCTGAGATTACTAATTTTACGACCTACAACATAGAAACCACCATCTTAATCCTCCATTGCTTCTTAT